>JAUNZM010002128.1:0-17407 GCA_033459285.1 Clamator glandarius | reverse complement strand
CTCACCGCTTAAGTTGTAGGACAGGTCGATACCCAGGACAAAAGAAAGATGAGCCGTGGAGATCCAAATTCTAGGAAGTAACCAGACTTTAGTCACAGCAGTGAACAAAAAGAACTTGAGAAAATATTCTTGTCAAAAAACAGTAAATATTATTAACGCAGAAGACATAAAAACACAGGACGCTCACCACACGGCAATGGAGACTGGAATAACAGAGGTGGTCAGCCAATGAAAAACTCACAACAGTGGGATTTGACTGCTCTAGGACCTAAATTGGAAACTCAATGACCATAAAAAGCCATAATGGATAACATGGACAAGGTAACAACTGCTGTGAGCAATAACAGAGCAAGCCTCACTGGTAAGTTCAGGAAAAATCTAAAACTCTACTAAATAAGGGAGGGTTGCATACCCACAGAGCAGATGAAGAGGAGTTACTCGGCTGCTAACTGTTACAAGCCAAAATGATTTACACCCTCTTCTCTGAGAAATGCAAGGAAAAGGAGGGACAGAATCCTGTACTACAAAGAGGCAGCGAGTCCATACCTTTAACTAGTGAGGTCTCTGATATTCAGATGGATGGAGACAGGATGGATGCAAAGAAGATCATCGAGGACCACAATAAGTAGAAGGTACAATGGAGCAGATATCTCACAGCCCTAGGGATTACATTTTTTAGTGTCTCAACCACATCGTTGCCTCCCAACGACTACAGAGAGACTGGAACAACAGAAACCTGAACGGCACTTGCATCTGACTGCCAAACCGACCTAAGAAAGACTGATGAACCCAGTTCCATTTCCCTGGCTCTGAACCATTAAAGCCCTTTTTCACCCCTAAAGGATCAGAGAAAGAACCCTGCTCCTTCCTAACAGGACCTACCCTATATTTTAATCCCCTGACCCTTCTACGTTGCTGTTGCTTAGGAGCTGTTCTTCTGAGCCCTTCCCAGGGTTCCTCTGCCCCCTTCTATCTTCTACCGGCCCACAAACTCAACTTCCCACCATAAACTGACAAAATGAAGTTCAGATTGCTATCACCCAAGAGGCTCCAATTACAAACAGCCAAAAACCAGAAGCTGAATGACTGCCTGAGGATGCCTGTGGCTTATATACCCCCTGGGCCTTCACACCCATCACCTGTGAACAAGGCGGGGTGAACCCCCTCAATGTTATAAATAGGGCCTGGGGAGCAGCTGTATTTTATTAATTCTGACTTACATTCTTGGTGAGAACCATGCCACTGAATGCCTGAAAGGATCCTTAAAAGAAATGAAGTGCTTTCACTGCAACATGGCTTGTGCCAGCAATGAGACTGGGGAGCAAACATTTCAGAGCTGGACTTTTTGGATCGATTCATTTACCATGCTGCTGTATGGTTTTTGTTCTCTGAAATGTCGGAAGAAATCACGAGGCGGGAGCCTGCTTCATTGTGCAGCAAAGCTCAATTTTATTAGAGATCATTGCTAATTAAATATAGTTGTTAATTAGTCTCATACATATTGCAAAAGCTGAGCTCTCTATTGGTTAAAGCCTTTTGATGAGAACAGCAAACTTACTTACAATAGTTCATTGAAAATAATATACAATGTGGTTAGCTATTAACAGCTGTGTCCTGTACTCTTATCTGCCTGGATGGTTGCACATTCCATTTTTCTATGATTTTGTTACATAAACTTTTGTTCAAGGATAGCATGTTCTTGCTGCATCTACACTTTTGCAAAGTCCACAGAATCATGGCCTTTGCTTTGTAGCCATTCAGAAGAAATATTCTCCACACTGAAATCCCTGTACTCATTTTCTTTTATTTTTTCTGTTCTGTTTTCTCATCCTTTTCAGTCTTCACCGCCTGTCCTGTGTCCATAGTTCTTTTATTTTTTCTTTTCAATCTTTAAGGGAAGACCCTCCTAAAGGCCCCCAGACCAATCTAGAGTCCCCCAGGACCATTCTAAAAGCTCCCAGACCCTTCAAGAGGCTCCTCGGAACATTCTAAAGGCCCCCAGACCCTTCTAGAGCCCACCAGGACCCTTCTAAAGGCTCTGAGACCATTCTAGAGGCCCCGAGGACCCTTCTAGAGCCCACCGGGACCATCTAGAGCCCCACAAGAAAAATCTAAAGGCCCCCGGACCCTTCTAAAGGACTCCAGATCCTTCTAGAGCCACACAAGACCCTGCTAAAAGCACCAAGACCATTCTATAGGCCCCCACACCCTTCTAGAGACCAACTAGACACTTCTAAAGGCCCCGAGACCCTTCTAAAGGACACCAGACCATTCTAGAGCAACCCAGACCCTTTGAGAGAAACTCAGAACCCTTCTAAAGGCCCCCAGACCCTTCTAGAGCCTTTCAGGATGCTTCTAAAGGATCCCAGATGCTTCTAAAAGCCCCCTGGACCATTATAAAGGCCTCCATACCATCCTAGAGACACCCAGGACGCTTCTAAATGCCCCCAGACACTTCTAAAGGCCCTCAGACACTTCTAGATACCCACAAGACACATCTAAACGACCGAGAATATCCTAGAGCCCCCAGGACCATTCTAGAGACACACAGGATCATTATAAAGGACCCCAGACCTTTCTAGAGCCCCCCATGAACATTCTAATGGCACCCAGACCCTTATAGAGAAGCCCAGGAACATTCTAAAGGCACCCAGACCTTTCTAGAGCCCAACAAGACACCTCTAAAGGCACCAAGACCGTTCTAGAGCCCACAAGGACGCTTCTAAAGGCACCCAGACCATTCTGGAGCCCCCCAAGACCCTTCTAATGGTCCCCAGACCCTTCTAGACATCCCCAGGAGCATTCTAAAGCACCGAGACACTTCTAGAGCCTCCCAGGACCACTCTAAATGCCCCCAGACCCTTCTAGAGCCCAATAAGACAATTCCAAATGCCTCCAGATGCTTCTAGAGACACCCAGAACCCGTCTAAAGGCCCCCAGACCCTTCTAGAGCCGCACAAGAAAATTCTAAAGGACCTGAGACACTTCTAGAGCCCACCAGGACCCTTCTAAATGCCCCGAGACCTTTCTAGAGTAAACCAGGACCCTTATAGAGCCCCACAAGAAATATCTAAAGGCCCCCAGACCATTCTAGAGCCGCCCAGGACCCTTCTAAAGGCCCCTAGACCCTTCTAGAGCCACATAAGACCATTCTAAATGCACCCGGACCGTTCTAGAGCACCTCCAGGACTGTTCTAAAGGGCCACAAAGCCTTCTAGAGCCCCACAAGACACTTCTAAAGCCCCGAGACCCTTATAGAGCAACCCAGGACCATTCTAAAGGCCCCCAGACACTTCTAGAGCCCCCCAGGACACTTGAAAAGGCCCCCAGACACATCTAGATATCCCAGGAAAATTCTAAATTACCCTGACAATTTAGAGCTCCCCAGGACCCTTCCAAAGGCACCCAGCCCCTTCTAGATAACCGCAGGACCCTTCTAAAGGCCCCCAGACCCTTCGAGAGCCTCACAAGACCCTTCTAAAGGGTTTCAGACCTTTCTAGAGCCCCCCAGGACCATTCAAAATGCCCCCAGACCCTTCCCGAGCACAACAGGACTCTTCTAAAGTCAACAAGACCCTTTTAGAGCCCCCCCAGGACCATTCTAAAGGACTCCAGACCCTTCTAGAGCATCACAAGACCCATCTAAAGGTCCCCAAACATTTCTAGAGCACCCCAAGAACATTCTAAAGGACCCCAGACACTTCTAGAGACCTCCAGGGTCCTTCTAAAGACGCCAGACCCAACTACAGCTATCCAGGATCCTTCTAAAAGACCCAAGACCAATCTAGAGCCCCACAGGACCCTTTAAAATGCCCCCAGAACCTTCTAGAGCCCCCCAGGACCATTCTAAAGGCCCCCAGACCCTTCTAGAGCATTTCAGAACCATTCTAAAGGCTGCCAGATAATTCTAGAGCCCCTCAGGATACTTCTAAATAAACCCAGATATTTCTAGAGCCCACCAGGACCATTCTAAACGCCCCCAGACACTTCTAGAGCCGCACAAGAAACCAGTAAAGGCCCCCAGACTATTCTAGAGCGACCAGGACCCTTCTAAAAGCACTAAGACCCTTCTAGAGCTGCCCAGAACCATTCTAACGGCCCCTAGACCCTTCTAGAGACCCCCAGGACCTTTCTAGAGGCCCACAGACACTTCTAGAGCCTTTCAGGACTTCTCTGAAGGAGCCCAGACCAGTCTAGATATCCACAGAGTCCTTCTAAAAGCCCCAGACCCTTCTAGAGGAACCGAGAACCCTTCTACAGGTACCCAGACCCTTCTAGAGAACCCCGGACCCTTCTAAAATTCCCCAGAAGATTCTAGAGCCTTTCAGGACCCTTCTAAGGGCTCCCAGACCCATCTGGAGGCCCCCCCAGACCCTTCTAAATGCCTCCAGACCATTCTAGAACTCCCCAGGACCCTTCTAAAGTCCCCCATACATTTCTAGATCCATCCAGGGCCTTACTAAAGGATCCCAGACCACTCTAGAGCCCTTCAAGAAACCTCTAAGCTCACCCAGACACATCTAGAGCACTCCAGGACCCGTAAAAAAGATCCCAGAACATTCTAGAGCCTTCCAGGACCCTTCTAAAGGACCCCTGACCCTTCTAGAGCCCCCCAGGACCCATCTAAAGGCACGCAGACCCTTCTAGAGCCATTCAGGACTCTTCTGAAGGACCCCACACCATTCTAGATAACCACAGGACCATTCTAAGGGCCCCCAGACCCTTCTCGAGCCCACCAGGACCATTGTAACGGTCCCCAGACCATTCTACAGCTCTCCAGGACCATTGTAAAGGCTCTGAGACTCTTCTAGAGCACCTCAGCACCATTCTAAAGGGCCTGAGACCATTCTCGAGGAACCCATGACCATTCTATAGGACCCCAGACCCATCTAGAGTCCACCAGGACCCTTCTAAAGGCACCCAGACCCATATAGAGCACCCTCGGACCCTTCTAAATGCCCCCAGACCCTCCTAGAGCAACCTAGGAACTTTTAAAAGGCCCCTAGACCCATCTAGAGCCTTTAAGGACCATTATAATGGCCACCAGACCCTTCTAGAGACACCTCGGATTCTTCTAATGGACCCCAGACCAATCTAGAGCCCCAAAATTCAATTCTAAAGGCCCTGAGACTCTTCTAGAGCCACCAGGATCCATCTAAAAGCCCCCAGACGCTTCTAGAGCCTCCCAGGACATATCTAAAAGAACCCAGACCCTTCTAGAGATCCCCAGGACGCTTCTAGAAGAACCCAGACTCATCTAGAGCCCACCAGGACACTTCAAAAAGACTCCAGACCCTTCTAAAGCCCCCGAGGATCCTTCTCAAAGCCCCCAGACCCTTCTAGAGGCCTCCAGGACCCTTCTAAAAGAACCCCGACCCTTCTAGAGGCCTCCCAGGACCCTTCTAAAAGCCCCCAGACCCGTCTAGAGCCCCCTAAGACCCTTCTAAACGCACCCAGACCCTTCAAGAGGCACCCAGGACCATTCTAAAAGCCCCCAGACCCTTATAGAGCCTTCCAGAACCCTTCTAAATGCCCCCTGACCCTTCTAGAGCCTCCAAGGACCCGTCTAAAGGCCCGCAGACCCTTCTAGAGCCATTCAGGACTCTTCTGAAGGACCCCAGACCATTCTAGAGAACCACAGGACCCTTCTAAGGGCCCCCAGACCCTCCTAGAGCCCCCCAGAACCCTTCTAAAAGCCCCCAGACCCTTCTCGAGACACCCAGGACCATTGTAAAGGTCCCCAGACCATTCTACAGCTCTCCAGGACCATTGTAAATGCTCTGAGACTCTTCTAGAGCACCTCAGCACCATTCTAAAGGGCCTGAGACCATTCTCGAGGAACCCATGACCATTCTATAGGACCCCAGACCCATCTAGAGTCCACCAGGACCCTTCTAAAGGCACCCAGACCCATATAGAGCACCCTCGGACCCTTCTAAATGCCCCCAGACCCTTCTAGAGCAACCTAGGAAATTTTATAAGGCCCCTAGACCCATCTGGAGCCTTTAAGGACCATTATATTGGCCACCAGACCCTTCTAGAGACCCCTCGGATTCTTCTAATGGACCCCAGACCATTGTAGAGCCCCAAAATTCAATTCTAAAGGCCCTGAGACTCTTCTAGAGCCACCAGGACCCATCTAAAAGAACCCTGATCCTTCTAGATCCTCCCAGGACACATCTAAAAGCCCCCAGACCCTTCTAGAGATCCCCAGGACGCTTCTAGAAGACCCCAGACTCTTCTAGAGACAACCAGGACACTTCAAAAAGACCCCAGACCCTTCTAGAGCCCCCGAGGACCCTTCTCAAATCCCCCGGACCCTTCTAGAGGCCTCCAGGACCCATCTAAAAGAACCCCGACCCTTCTAGAGGCCTCCAGGACGCTTTTAAAAGACCCCAGACCCATCTAGAGCACATCAGCACGATTCTAAATGGCCTGAGACCATTCTCGAGGACCCAATTACCATTCTATAAGACCCCAGACCCATCTAGAGTTGACCAGGACCCTTCTAAAGGCACTCAGACCTATCTAGAGCACCCTCGGACACATCTAAATGTCCCCATACCTTTCTAGAGTCCCCCAGGACCCTTCTAAAAGCGCAAAGACCCATGTAGAGCCCCCCAGGACCCTTCTATAAGCCTCTAGACCCTTCTAGAGCCTCCCAGGACCCTTCTAAAAGAACCCAGACCCTTCTAGAGCAACCCAGGACCCTTCTAAAAGCCCCCAGACCCTTCTACAGCCCCCCAGGAGCCATCAAAAAGGCTCCAGACCCTTCTAGAGCCCCCCCGGACCCTTCTAAAAGACCCCAGACCCTTCTACAGCCCCCCAGGACCCATCTAAAAGCCTCCAGACCCTTCTAGGGCCCCCAGGACCCTTCTAAAAGCCCCCAGACCGTTCTAGAGGCACACATGTCCCTTCTAAAAGCCTAAAGAACCTTCTAGAGGCCCCCAGGTCCCATCTAAAAGCACCCAGACCCATCTAGAGCCTCCTAGGACCCTTCTAAAAGCCACCAGACAATTCTAGCGGCTCCCAGACCCTTCTAAAAGCCCCCAGACCCTTCTAGAGCAGCCCAGGACCCCTCTAAAAGCTTCCAGACCCTTCTAGAGTACCCCAGGACACTTCTATAAGCCCCCAGACCCTTCTAGACACTCCCGGATCCTTCTAAAAGACCCCAGACCCTTCTAAAACTTCCCAGGACCGTTCTAAAAGACCTCACACCCTTCTAGAGCCTCGCAGGACCCTTGTAAAAGTCCCCAGACCCTTCTAGAGACACCCAGGACCCTTCTAAATGTCCCCAGACCCTTCTAGAGGCACCCAGGGAACCTCTTAAGGCCCCCAGACCCTTGTAGAGCAACCCAGGACCCTTCTAAAATACCCCAGACCCTTCTAGAGACCCCCAGGACCCTATAAAATCCCCCAGACCCTTCTTGAGGCACCCAGGACCCTTCCAAAAGCACCCAGATCCTTCTAGAGCTACCCAAGGACCCTTCTCAAAGAACCCAGACCCTTCTAGAGCCCCCCAGGACGCTTCTAAAAGACCCCAGACCCATCTAGAGGCCACCAGGGCCCATCTTAAGCCCCCCCGTCCCTTCTAGAGCACGCCAGGACACTTCTAAAAGACCCCAGACCCTTCTAGAGACCCCCACGACTCTTCTAAAAGCCCCCAGACCCTTCTAGAGCCTCCCAGGACCCTTCTAAATGCCCCAGACCCTTCTAGAGTCCCCCATGACCATTCTCAAAGCCCCCAGACCCTTCTAGAGCCCGCCCGGATCCTTCTAATAGCCCCCAGACCCTTCTAGAGGATTCCAGGACCCTTCTGAAAGCCCCCAGACCCTTCTAGAGGCCCCCAGGACCCTTCTAAACGTCCCCAGACCCTTCTAGAGACCCCCGGGACCCTTCTAAAAGGCCCCAGACCCTTCTAGAGACCACCAGGACCCTTCTAAAAGCCCTGAGACCCTTCTAGAACCTCAGAGGACCCTTCTAAAAGCCCCCAGACCTTTCTAGAGCCTCCCAGGACCCTTCAAATACCCCCAGACCCTTCTAGAGCCCCCCCGGACGCTTCTAAAAGCCCACAGACCCTTCTAGAGCCCACCAGGACCCTTCTAAAAGCCCCTAGACCCTTCTAGAGCCCCCCCCCGAACCGTTCTAATAGCCCCAGGACCCTTCTAGAGCTCCCCAGGACCCTTCTGAAAGCACCCAGTCCCTGGTAAGGACCCCCAGGACCCTTCTAAAATTCCTCAGACCCTTCTAGAGCCCACCAGGACCCTTCTAATAGCCCCTAGAACATTCTAGAGCCTCCCAGGACCCATCTAATAGCCCCCAGACCCTTCTAGAGTCGCCCCGGACCCTTCAAATAGCCCCCAGACCCTTCTAGAGGCTCCCAAGACCCTTCTAAAAGCCCCCGGAACCTTCTAGAGCTCCCCAGGACTCTTCTGAAAGCACCCAGACCCTTCTAGAGCCCCAAGAACCCTTCCAAAAGCCCCCAGACTCTTCTAGAGCACCCCAGGACCCTTCTAAAGGCCCCCAGACCCGTCTAGACCCTCCCAGGACCTTTCTAAAAGCACCCAGACCCTTCTTGAGACCACCAGGACCATTCTAAAAGCCCCCAGACCTTTCTAGACCCTCCCCGGATCCTTCAAAAAGACCCCAGACCCTTCTAGAGCCCCCAAGGACCCGTCTAAAAGTCCCCAGACCATTCTAGACCCTCCCCGGATCATTCTAAACGATACCAGAGCCTTCTAGAGGCCCCCATTACCCCTCTAAAAGCATCCAGACCCTTCTTGAGGCACCCAGGCCCCTTCCAAAAGCACCCAGATCCTTCTTGAGCCACCCAAGGACCATTCTCAAAGACCCCAGACCCTTCTAGAGCCCCCCAGGACCCTTCTAAAAGCCCCCAGACCCTTCTAGAGCTCCCCAGGACAGTTCAAAAAGCCCCCAGACCCTTCTAGAGGCCCCCAGGACCCTTCTGAAAGCCAGCAGAACATTCTAGAGTCACCCAGGACCCTTCTAAATTCACCCAGACCCTTCTAGAGCCCCCCAGGACCCTTCTAAAAGCCCCCAGACCCTTCTAGAGACCCCCAGGACCCTTCTGAAAGCCCCCAGAACCTTCTAGAGCCCTCCAGGACCCTTCTAAAAGCCCCCAGACCCTTCTAGAGAATCCGAGGACCCTTCTAAAATTCCCCAGACCCTTCTAGAGCCCCCCTGGACCCTTCTAAAAGCCCCCAGATCCTTCTAGAGCCCCCCAGGCCCTTTCTAAAATCACCCAGACCCTTCTAGAGGCTCCCCGGACCCTTATAAAAGCACCCCGACCCTTCTAGAGCCTCCCAGTACCCTTCTAAAAGCAACCAGACCCTTCTAGAGAACCCCAGGACCCTTCTAAAAGCCCCCAGACCCTTCTAGACCCTCCCCGGATCCTTCTAAAAGTCCCCAGACCCTTCTAGAGCCCCCCAGGATCCTTCAAAAAGCACCCAGACCTTTCTAGACCGTCCCCGGATCATTCTAAAAGCCCCCAGACCCTTCTAGAGCCCCCTAGGACCCATCTAAAAGCCCCCAGACCCTTCTAGAGGCCACTAGGACCCTTCTAAAAGCCCCCAGACCCTTCTAGACCCTCCCCGGATCCTTCGAAAAGCCCCCAGACCCTTCTAGAGCCCCCCAGGATCATTCTAAAAGCCCCCAGACCCTTCTAGAGCCCCCCAGTACCCTTCTAAAAGCCCCTAGACCCTTCAAGAGGACCCAGGGCCTCTCTTAAGGAACCCCGTCCCTTCTAGAGCACCCCAGGACCCTTCTAAAAGTCCCCAGACCCTTCTAGAGCACCCCCGGACACTTCTAAAAGACCCCAGACCCTTCTAGAGGACCCCAGGACCCTTCTGAAAGCCAGCAGAACATTCTAGAGTCACCCAGGACCCTTCTAAAGGCACCCAGACCCTTCTAGAGCCCCCCAGGACCCTTCTAAAAGCGCCCAGACCCTTCTAGAGACACCCAGGACCCTTCTGAAAGCCCCCAGAACCTTCTAGAGCCCTCCAGGACATTTCTAAAAGCACCCAGACCCTTCTAGAGCATCCGAGGACAATTCTAAAATTCCCCAGACCCTTCTAGAGCACCCCAGGACACTTCTAAAAGCACCCAGACCCTTCTAGAGCCCCCTCGGACCCTTCTAAAAGCCCCCAGACCCTTCTAGACCCTCCCCTGATCATTCTAAAAGACACCAGACCCTTCTAAAACCTCCCAGGACTATTCTAAAAGAACCCAGACCCTTCTAGACCCTCCCCGGATTATTCTAAAAGCCCCCAGACCCTTCTAGAGCCTCCCAAGACCCTTCTAAAAGCCTCCAGACCCTTCAAGAGCCCCCCAGGACCCTTCTAAAAGAACCCAGACCCTTCTAGAGCCGCCTAGGATCCTTCTAAAAGCATAAAGACCCTTCTAGACCGTCCCCGGATCATTCTAAAAGCCCTCAGACCCTTCTAAAGCCACCCAGGACCCTTCTTAAAGCCCCCAGACCCTTCTACAGACACCCAGGACACTATAAAAGACTTCAGACCCTTCTAGAGCACCCCAGGACCCTTCTAAAAGCCCCCAGACCCTTCTAGAGCCCCCAGGACGCTTCTAAAAACTTCCAAACCCTTCTAGAGCCCCCCAGAACCCTTCTAAAAGCCCCCAGACCCGTCTAGAGGCCCCAGGGCCCTTCTTAATACCCCCGTCCCTTCTAGAGCACACCAGGACCCGTCTAAAAGCCTCTAGACCCTTCTAGAGCACTCCAGGACCTTTCCAGAAGCACCCAGACCCTTCTAGAGGCTCCCCGGAGCATTTTAGTAGCACCCAGACCCTTCTAGAGACTCCCAGGACCCTTCTAAAAGCCACCAGACCCTTCTAGAGACCCCCAGGACCCTTCTAAAAGCACCCAGACCCTTCTAGACCCTCCCTGGATCATTCTAAAAGCCCCCAGACCCTTCTAGAGCCCCCCAGGATCATTCTAAAAGCCCCCTGACCCTTCTAGAGCCCCCTAGGACCCATCTAAAAGCACCCAGACCCTTCTAGAGACCCCCAGGACCCTTCTAAAAGCCCCCAGACCGTTCTAGACCCCCCCAGGACCCTTCTACAAGCACCCAGACCCTTCTAGAGCCCCCCAGGACCCTTCTAATAGCCCCCAGACCCGTCTAGGGGCCACCAGGACCCTTCTAAAAGTCCCCAGACTATTCTAGAGACCCCCGGACCCTTGTAAAAGCCCCCAGACCCTTCTAGAGGCCCCCAGGACCCTTATAAAAGCACCCAGACCCTTCCAGAGCCTCACAGGTCCCTTCTAAACGCCCCCAGACCCTTCTAGAGGCCCCCAGGACCCTTCTAAAAGCACCCAGACCTTTCTAGAGCCCCCCAGGACCCTTCTAAAAGACCCCAGACCCTTCTAGAGCCGCCTAGGATTTTTCAAAAAGCACAAAGACCCTTCTAGACCGTCCCCGGATCATTCTAAAAGCCCCCAGACTCTTCTAGAGCCCCTCAGGACACTTCTAAATGCCCCCAGACCCTTCTAGAGCACCCCAGGACCCATCTAAAAGCCCCCAGACCCTTCTAGAGGCCCCCAGGACCATTCTAAAAGACCCCAGACCATTCTAGAGCCCCCCAGGACCGTACTAAAAGCTCCCAGACCCTTCTAGAGCCCCCCAGGACCCTTCTAAAAGCCCCCAGACCCTTCTAGACCCTCCCCGGATCCTTCTAAAAGCCCCCAGACCCTTCTAGATCCTCCCAGGACCCTTCTAAAAGCCCCCAGACCTTTCTAGAGGCCCCAGGACCCTTCTAAAAGCCCCCAGACCCTTCTAGAGCCCCCCAGGACCCTTCTAAAAGCCCCCAGACCCTTCTAGAGCACCCCAGGACCCTTCTAAAAGGTCCCAGACCCTTCTTGATCCCAACCAGGACCCTTCTAAAAGCCCCCAGACCCTTCTAGCGGCACCCAGGACCCTTCTAAACGCCCCCAGACCCTTCTAGAGCCCCCCAGGACCCTTCTAAAAGCTCCCAGACCCTTCTAGAGGCCCCCAGGACCCTTCTAAAAGCCCCCAGACCCTTCTACAGCCCCCCAGGACCCTTCTACAAGCCCCCAGAACCTTCTAGAGTCACCCAGACCCTTCTAAAAGCACCCAGACCCTTCTAGAGGCCCCCAGGATCCGTCTAAAAGCCTCTAGACCCTTCTAGAGCCCCCCAGGACCTTTCTAAAAGCACCCAGACCCTTCTAGAGGCTCCCCGGACCCTTATAAAAGCACCCCGACCCTTCTAGAGCCTCCCAGTACCCTTCTAAAAGCAACCAGACCCTTCTAGAGAACCCCAGGACCCTTCTAAAAGCCCCCAGACCCATCTAGACCCTCCCCGGATCCTTCTAAAAGCCCCCAGACCCTTCTAGAGCCCCCTAGGATCCTTCAAAAAGCACCCAGACCTTTCTAGACCGTCCCCGGATCATTCTAAAAGCCCCAAGACCCTTCTAGAGCCCCCCAGGATCATTCTAAAAGCCCCCAGACCCTTCTAGAGCCCCCTAGGACCCATCTAAAAGCCCCCAGACCCTTCTAGAGGCCCCTAGGACCCTTCTAAAAGCCCCCAGACCCTTCTAGACCCTCCCCGGATCCTTCGAAAAGACCCCAGACCCTTCTAGAGCCCCCCAGGATCATTCTAAAAGCCCCCAGACCCTTCTAGAGCCCCCCAGTACCCTTCTAAAAGCCCCTAGACCCTTCTAGAGCCCCCCAGGACCCTTCTAAATGCCCCCAGACCCTTCAAGAGGCACCCAGGGCCCCTCTTAAGGAACCCCGTCCCTTCTTGAGCACCCCAGGACCCTTCTAAAAGTCCCCAGACCCTTCTAGAGCCCCCCCGGACCCTTCTAAAAGACCCCAGACCCTTCTAGAGGACCCCAGGACCCTTCTGAAAGAAAGCAGAACATTCTAGAGCCCCCCAGGACCCTTCTAAAAGCACCCAGACCCTTCTAGATCATCCGAGGACCCTTCTAAAATTCCCCAGACCCTTCTAGAGCACCCCAGGACACTTCTAAAAGCGCCCAGAACATTCTAGAGCCCCCCAGGACCCTTCTAAAAGCACCCAGACCCTTCTAGAGCATCCGAGGACCCTTCTAAAATTCCCCAGACCCTTCTAGAGCACCCCAGGACACTTCTAAAAGCACCCAGACCCTTCTAGAGCCCCCCCGAACCCTTCTAAAAGCCCCCAGACCCTTCTAGAGCCACCCAGGACCCTTCTAAAAGCACCCAGAACCTTCTAGAGCCCCCCAGGACCCTTCTACAAGCCCCAAGACCCTTCTAGAGCATCCCAGGACCCTTCTAAAAGCACCCAGACCCATCTAGAGCCTCCCAGGACCCTTCAAAAAGCCCCCAGACCCTTCTAGAGACTCCCAGGACCCTTCGAAAAGCCCCCAGACCCTTCTAGAGCCACCCAGGACCTTTCTAAAAGCCCCCAGACCCTTCTAGAGCAACCCAGGACCCTTCTAAAAGCCCCCAGACCATTCTAGAGCACCCCAGGACCCTTCTAAAAGCACCCAGACCTTTCTAGAGCCACCCAGGACCCTTCTAAAAGCCCCCAGACCCTTCTAGAGGACCCCAGGACCCTTCTGAAAGCCAGCAGAACATTCTAGAGTCACCCAGGACCCTTCTAAAGGCGCCCAGACCCTTCTAGAGCCCCCCAGGACCCTTCTAAAAGCCCCCAGACCCTTCTAGAGACCCCCAGGACCCTTCTGAAAGCCCCCAGAACCTTCAAGAGCCCTCCAGGACCCTTCTAAAAGCCCCCAGACCCTTCTAGAGAATCCGAGGACCCTTCTAAAATTCACCAGACCCTTCTAGAGCCATCCCGGACCCTTCTAAAAGCCCCCAGACCCTTCTAGACCCCCCCAGGCCCTTTCTAAAATCACCCAGACCCTTCTAGAGGCTCCCCGGACCCATATAAAAGCATCCCGAACCTTCTAGAGCCTCCCAGTACCCTTCTAAAAGCAACCAGACCCTTCTAGAGAACCCCAGGACCCTTCTAAAAGCCCCCAGACCCTTCTAGACCCTCCCCGGATCCTTCTAAAAGCCCCCAGACCCTTCTAGAGCCCCCTAGGATCCTTCAAAAAGCACCCAGACCTTTCTAGACCGTCCCTGGATCATTCTAAAAGTCCCCAGACCCTTCTAGAGCCCCCCAGGATCATTCTAAAAGCCCCCAGACCCTTCTAGAGCCCACCAGGATCATTCTAAAAGACCCCAGACCCTTCTAGAGCCCCCTAGGGCCCATCTAAAAGCACCCAGACCCTTCTAGAGGCCCCTAGGACCCTTCTAAAAGCCCCCAGACCCTTCTAGACCCTCCCCGGATCCTTCGAAAAGACCCCAGACCCTTCTAGAGCCCCCCAGGATCATTCTAAAAGCCCCCAGACCCTTCTAGAGCCCCTCAGTACCCTTCTAAAAGCCCCTAGACACTTCTAGAGCCCCCCAGAACTTTTCTAAATGCCCCCAGACCCTTCAAGAGGCACCCAGGGCCCCTCTTAATGAACCCCGTCCATTCTAGAGCACCCCAGGACCCTTCTAAAAGTCCCCAGACCCTTCTAGAGCCCCCCCGGACCCTTCTAAAAGACCCCAGACCCTTCTAGAGGACCCCAGGACCCTTCTGAAAGCCAGCAGAACATTCTAGAGTCACCCAGGACCCTTCTAAAGGCACCCAGACCCTTCTAGAGCACACCAGGACCCTTCTAAAAGCGCCCAGACCCTTCTAGATACCCCCAGGACGTTTCTGAAAGCCCCCAGAACCTTTTAGAGCCCTCAAGGACCATTCTAAAAGCACCCAGACCTTTCTAGAGCAACCGAGGACCCTTCTAAAATTCCCCAGACCCTTCTAGAACACCCCAGGACACTTCTAAAAGCACCCAGACCCTTCTAGAGCCCCCCCGGACCCTTCTAAAAGCACCCAGACCATTCTACAGCCACCCAGGACCATTTTAAAAGCACCCAGAACCTTCTAGAGACCCCAGGACCCTTCTACAAGCCCCAAGACCCTTCTAGAGCAACCCAGGACCCTTCTAAAAGCACCCAGACCCATCTAGAGCCTCCCAGGACCCTTCTAAAATTCCCCAGACCCTTCTAGAGACACCCAGGACCCTTCGAAAAGCCCCCAGACCCTTCTAGAGCCACCCAGGACCTTTCTAAAAGCACCCAGACCCTTCTAGAGCCTCCCAGGACCCTTCTAAAATCCCCCAGACCATTCTAGAGCACCCCCGGACCCTTCTAAAAGCACCCAGACCCTTCTAGAGCCACCCAGGACCCTTCTAAAAGCCTCCAGACCCTTCTAGAGCCTCCCAGGACCCTTCTGAAAGCCAGCAGAACATTCTAGAGTCACCCAGGACCCTTCTAAAGGCACCCAGACCCTTCTAGAGCCCCCCAGGACCCTTCTAAAAGCCCCCAGACCCTTCTAGAGACCCCCAGGACCCTTCTGAAAGCCCCCAGAACCTTCTAGAGCCCTCCAGGACCCTTCTAAAAGCCCCCAGACCCTTCTAGAGAATCCGAGGACCCTTCTAAAATTCCCCAGACCCTTCTAGAGCCCCCCCGGACCCTTCTAAAAGCCCCCAGACCCTTCTAGAGCCCCCCAGGACCCTTCTAAAAGCACCCAGAACCTTCTAGAGCCCCCCAGGACCCTTCTACAAGCCCCCAGACCCTTCTAGAGCATCCCAGGACCCTTCTAAAAGCACCCAGACCCATCTAGAGCCTCCCAGGACCATTCTAAAAGCACCCAGACCCTTCCAGAGCCTCACAGGTCCCTTCTAAACGCCCCCAGACCCTTCTAGAGGCCCCCAGGACCCTTCTAAAAGCACCCAGACCTTTCTAGAGCCCCCCAGGACCCTTCTAAAAGACCCCAGACCCTTCTAGAGCCGCCTAGGATTTTTCAAAAAGCACAAAGACCCTTCTAGACCGTCCCCGGATCATTCTAAAAGCCCCCAGACTCTTCTAGAGCCCCTCAGGACACTTCTAAATGCCCCCAGACCCTTCTAGAGCACCCCAGGACCCATCTAAAAGCCCCCAGACCCTTCTAGAGGCCCCCAGGACCATTCTAAAAGACCCCAGACCATTCTAGAGCCCCCCAGGACCGTACTAAAAGCTCCCAGACCCTTCTAGAGCCCCCCAGGACCCTTCTAAAAGCCCCCAGACCCTTCTAGACCCTCCCCGGATCCTTCTAAAAGCCCCCAGACCCTTCTAGATCCTCCCAGGACCCTTCTAAAAGCCCCCAGACCTTTCTAGAGGCCCCAGGACCCTTCTAAAAGCCCCCAGACCCTTCTAGAGCCCCCCAGGACCCTTCTAAAAGCCCCCAGACCCTTCTAGAGCACCCCAGGACCCTTCTAAAAGGTCCCAGACCCTTCTTGATCCCAACCAGGACCCTTCTAAAAGCCCCCAGACCCTTCTAGCGGCACCCAGGACCCTTCTAAACGCCCCCAGACCCTTCTAGAGCCCCCCAGGACCCTTCTAAAAGCTCCCAGACCCTTCTAGAGGCCCCCAGGACCCTTCTAAAAGCCCCCAGACCCTTCTACAGCCCCCCAGGACCCTTCTACAAGCCCCCAGAACCTTCTAGAGTCACCCAGACCCTTCTAAAAGCACCCAGACCCTTCTAGAGGCCCCCAGGATCCGTCTAAAAGCCTCTAGACCCTTCTAGAGCCCCCCAGGACCTTTCTAAAAGCACCCAGACCCTTCTAGAGGCTCCCCGGACCCTTATAAAAGCACCCCGACCCTTCTAGAGCCTCCCAGTACCCTTCTAAAAGCAACCAGACCCTTCTAGAGAACCCCAGGACCCTTCTAAAAGCCCCCAGACCCATCTAGACCCTCCCCGGATCCTTCTAAAAGCCCCCAGACCCTTCTAGAGCCCCCTAGGATCCTTCAAAAAGCACCCAGACCTTTCTAGACCGTCCCCGGATCATTCTAAAAGCCCCAAGACCCTTCTAGAGCCCCCCAGGATCATTCTAAAAGCCCCCAGACCCTTCTAGAGCCCCCTAGGACCCATCTAAAAGCCCCCAGACCCTTCTAGAGGCCCCTAGGACCCTTCTAAAAGCCCCCAGACCCTTCTAGACCCTCCCCGGATCCTTCGAAAAGACCCCAGACCCTTCTAGAGCCCCCCAGGATCATTCTAAAAGCCCCCAGACCCTTCTAGAGCCCCCCAGTACCCTTCTAAAAGCCCCTAGACCCTTCTAGAGCCCCCCAGGACCCTTCTAAATGCCCCCAGACCCTTCAAGAGGCACCCAGGGCCCCTCTTAAGGAACCCCGTCCCTTCTTGAGCACCCCAGGACCCTTCTAAAAGTCCCCAGACCCTTCTAGAGCCCCCCCGGACCCTTCTAAAAGACCCCAGACCCTTCTAGAGGACCCCAGGACCCTTCTGAAAGAAAGCAGAACATTCTAGAGCCCCCCAGGACCCTTCTAAA
>JAUNZM010002127.1:0-71903 GCA_033459285.1 Clamator glandarius | reverse complement strand
CCGTGGGTCACTATGGGGCAGCCGAGGGTCTCCGTGGGTCTCTGTGGGGCAGCCGTGGGTCACTGTGGGTCTCTGTGGGGCAGCCGTGGGTCACTGTGGGTCTCTGTGGGGCAGCCGTGGGTCTCCGTGGGGCAGCCGTGGGTCACCATGGGTCTCCGTGGGGCAGCCGTGGGTCACTGTGGGTCTCTGTGGGGCAGCCGTGGGTCTCCGTGGGGCAGCCGTGGGTCACTGTGGGTCTCTGTGGGGCAGCCGTGGGTCACCATGGGTCTCCGTGGGGCAGCCGTGGGTCACTGTGGGTCTCCGTGGGGCAGCCGTGGGTCACTGTGGGTCTCCGTGGGGCAGCCGTGGGTCACCGTGGGTCTCCGTGGGGCAGGCTGGGCGCTGAGGAGGTGACGCGGACGCCGACGGGCGAGCTCTTCGTGCGGGCGAGTGTCCGGCCGGGGCTGCTGCCCCGAGTGCTGCAGGGGCTGCTGGCGGCCAGGACCAGGTCTGGGGGGCACTTGGGGGGCACAGGGGCTGCTGGCGGCCAGGACCAGGTCTGGGGGGCACTTGGGGGGCACAGGGGCTGCTGGCGGCCAGGACCAGGTCTGGGGGGCACTTGGGGGTCCCTCTGGCTCACTTGTGGGTCGCTGTGGGGCAGGGTGAAGGCGGCGCTGGCGCAGGAGCAGGACCCGCTGCGGCGCCGGGTGCTGGACGGGAGGCAGCAGGCGCTCAAGGTCAGCGCCAACTCCGTCTACGGCTTCACCGGGGCCCAGGCCGGGCGCCTGCCCTGCCTCCAGATCTCACAGGTGAGCCCCACGCCTGCCCCACAGCACCCCACAGCACCCCACAGCTGCCCCACAGCGCCCCACAGCTGCCCCACAGCGCCCCACGGCTGCCCCACAGCGCCCCACGGCTCCCCACGGCTGCCCCACGGCGCCCCACAGCACCCCACGGCTGCCCCACAGCACCCCACAGCACCCCACAGCACCCCACGGCTGCCCCACAGCGCCCCACAGCTGCCCCACAGCGCCCCACGGCTCCCCACGGCTGCCCCACAGCCCCCCACGGCACCCTATGGTGCCCCACGGCTGCCCCACAGCGCCCCGCAGTGCCCCACAGCGCCCCGCAGTGCCCCACGGCTGCCCCACGGCTGCCCCACAGCGCCCCACAGCGCCCCACAGCACCCCACAGCTGCCCCACAGCGCCCCACAGCGACCCACAGCACCCCACGGCTGCCCCACAGCGCCCCACAGCTGCCCCACAGCGCCCCACAGCTGCCCTACAGCGCCCCACGGCTCCCCACGGCTGCCCCACAGCCCCCCACGGCACCCTATGGTGCCCCACGGCTGCCCCACAGCGCCCCGCAGTGCCCCACAGCGCCCCACGGCTGCCCCACGGCTGCCCCACGGCTGCCCCACAGCGCCCCACGGCTGCCCCACGGCTGCCCCACGGCTGCCCCACGGCTCCCCACGGCTCCCCACGGCTGCCCCACAGCGCCCCACGGCTGCCCCACAGCACCCCACAGCACCCCACAGCGCCCCACAGCGCCCCACGGCTCCCCACGGCTCCCCACGGCTGCCCCACGGCTGCCCCACGGCTGCCCCACGGCTGCCCCACAGCGCCCCACGGCTCCCCACGGCTGCCCCGCAGCGCCCCACGGCTGCCCCACGGCTGCCCCACGGCTCCCCTCAGCGCCCCACGGCGCCCCACGGCTGCCCCACGGCTCCCCACGGCTCCCCACGGCACCCCGCAGCGCCCCACGGCGCCCCACGGCTGCCCCACGGCTGCCCCACGGCTGCCCCACGGCCCCGTTGCCTCCCCAGAGCGTCACCGGCTTCGGGCGACAAATGATCGAGCGCACGAAGCAGCTCGTGGAGAGCAAGTTCTGCCTCGCCGAGGGGTACCCGGCCGATGCCAAGGTTGGGGGGCCCGGGGGGGGTTTAGGGGTCCCTAAGGGGGTTTGGGGGTCCCTGAGGGGAATTTGGGATCCATAGAAGAGTTTTTGGGGGACCCAGGAGGGGATCTGGGGGTCCCTGGAGGATTCTGGGGGTCCCTGAGGGGAGTCTGGGGGTCCCTGGGGGGGGTTGGGGTCCTTAAAAGGGTTTTATGGGGTCCCTAAAGGGGGTTTGGGGGTCCCCTTGGGGGGCTTGGGAGTCCCTGAGGGGGATTTGGGGTCCCTAAAAGGGCTTTGGGGGTCCCTGGAGTGGTTTTGGGGTCCCTAAAGGGGTTGTTGGGGGTCCCTGGCAGGGCTTTGAGTGTCCCCGGGGGATTTTGGGGGTCTCTGGTGTGGTTTTAGGGTCCCTGGGAGGGCTTTGGGGTCCCTAAAAAGATTTTGGGGGGTTCCAGGGGGAGATTTGGGGGTCCCTAAGGGGGTTTTGGGGTCCCCCCCATTGTGTGTTTGGGGGTGTTTTTGGGGCCCCCCAGTTGTGCGTTCGAGGGGGTTTTGGGGTCTCCCTGTTGTGCATTCTGGGGGTGTTTCTGGGGTGCCCTCGTGCGTTGGGGGATTTTTGGGGTCCCCCCGTGGTTCTCGGGGTCCCCAGCCCCCCCCGTGTCCCCAGGTGGTGTACGGGGACACGGACTCGGTGATGTGCAGTTTTGGGGTGCCCTCGGTGGCCGAGGCGATGGCCCTGGGCAGAGCGGCGGCCGCCTGGGTCTCGGGGCACTTCCCCGACCCCATTCGCCTCGACTTCGAGAAGGTGGGGGGCGCCCCGGGGTCCCCGTGTCCCAGAGGGGTCCCTAGGCCCTAAGGGGGGGTCCCCGTGTCCCAGAGGGGTCCCTAGGCCCTAAGGGGGGGTCCCGTGTCCCCAGAGGGGTCCCCAGGGGGTCCTCGTGTCCCCAGAGGGGTCCCTAGGCCCTAAGGGGGGGTCCCGTGTCCCCCAGGGGGTCCCTAGGCCCTAAGGGGGGGGTCCCCGTGTCCCTCGGGGGGTCCCCGTGTCCCCCAGGTTTCCTAGCCCCCTAAGGGGTGTCCCGTGTCCCTCGGGGGGTCCCTGTGTCCTCGGGGGGTCCCCGTGTCCCCCAGGTTTCCTAGCCCCCTAAGGGGTGTCCCGTGTCCCTCGGGGGGTCCCCGTGTCCTCGGGGGGTCCCCGTGTCCCCCAGGTTTCCTAGCCCCCTAAGGGGTGTCCGCATGTCCCTCGGGGGGTCCCCGTGTCCCCCAGGTTTCCTGGCCCCCTAAGGGGTGTCCTGTGTCCCTCGGGGGGTCCCCGTGTCCCCCAGGTTTCCTGGCCCCCTAAGTGGTGTCCCCGTGTCCCTCGGGGGGTCCCCGTGTCCCCCAGGTTTCCTAGCCCCCTAAGGGGTGTCCGCATGTCCCTCGGGGGGTCCCCGTGTCCCCCAGGTTTCCTGGCCCCCTAAGGGGTGTCCCATGTCCTCGGGGGGTCCCCGTGTCCCCCAGGTTTCCTGGCCCCCTAAGGGGTGTCCCGTGTCCCTCGGGGGGTCCCCGTGTCCTCGGGGGGTCCCCGTGTCCCCCAGGTTTCCTGGCCCCCTAAGGGGTGTCCCGTGTCCCTCGGGGGGTCCCCGTGTCCTCGGGGGGTCCCCGTGTCCCCCAGGTTTCCTGGCCCCCTAAGGGGTGTCCCGTGTCCCTCGGGGGGTCCCCGTGTCCTCGGGGGGTCCCCGTGTCCCCCAGGTTTCCTGGCCCCCTAAGCGGTGTCCCGTGTCCCTCGGGGGGTCCCCGTGTCCTCGGGGGGTCCCCGTGTCCCCCAGGTTTCCTGGCCCCCTAAGCGGTGTCCCGTGTCCCTCGGGGGGTCCCCGTGTCCTCGGGGGGTCCCCGTGTCCCCCAGGTTTCCTGGCCCCCTAAGGGGTGTCCCGTGTCCCTCGGGGGGTCCCCGTGTCCTCGGGGGGTCCCCGTGTCCCCCAGGTTTCCTGGCCCCCTAAGGGGTGTCCCGTGTCCCTCGGGGGGTCCCCGTGTCCTCAGGGGGTCCCCGTGTCCCCCAGGTTTCCTAGCCCCCTAAGGGGTGTCCCGTGTCCCTCGGGGGGTCCCTGTGTCCTCGGGGGGTCCCCGTGTCCCCCAGGTTTCCTGGCCCCCTAAGGGGTGTCCCGTGTCCCTCGGGGGGGTCCCCGTGTCCTCGGGGGGTCCCCGTGTCCCCCAGGTTTCCTGGCCCCCTAAGGGGTGTCCCCGTGTCCCTCGGGGGGTCCCCGTGTCCTCGGGGGGTCCCCGTGTCCCCCAGGTTTCCTGGCCCCCTAAGGGGTGTCCCGTGTCCCTCGGGGGGTCCCCGTGTCCTCGGGGGGTCCCCGTGTCCCCCAGGTTTCCTGGCCCCCTAAGGGGTGTCCCCGTGTCCCTCGGGGGGTCCCCGTGTCCTCGGGGGGTCCCCGTGTCCCCCAGGTTTCCTGGCCCCCTAAGGGGTGTCCCGTGTCCCTCGGGGGGTCCCCGTGTCCTTGGGGGGTCCCCGTGTCCCCCAGGTTTCCTGGCCCCCTAAGGGGTGTCCCGTGTCCCTCGGGGGGTCCCCGTGTCCTCGGGGGGTCCCCGTGTCCCCCAGGTTTCCTGGCCCCCTAAGGGGTGTCCCGTGTCCCTCGGGGGGTCCCCGTGTCCTCGGGGGGTCCCCGTGTCCCCCAGGTTTCCTGGCCCCCTAAGGGGTGTCCCGTGTCCTCGGGGGGTCCCCGTGTCCCCCAGGTTTCCTGGCCCCCTAAGCGGTGTCCCGTGTCCCTCGGGGGGTCCCTGTGTCCTCGGGGGGTCCCCGTGTCCCCCAGGTTTCCTAGCCCCCTAAGGGGTGTCCCGTGTCCCTCGGGGGGTCCCCGTGTCCTCGGGGGGTCCCCGTGTCCCCCAGGTTTCCTGGCCCCCTAAGGGGTGTCCCGTGTCCCTCGGGGGGTCCCCGTGTCCTCGGGGGGTCCCCGTGTCCCCCAGGTTTACTGGCCGTACCTGCTGATCAGCAAGAAGCGCTACGCGGGGTTGAGCTTCGCCTCGAGCGCGGGGGCCCCCGACAAGCTCGACTGCAAAGGGCTGGAGGCCGTGAGGCGCGACAACTGCCCGCTGGCCGCCAACCTGGTCAGCGCCTGCCTGCGCCGCGTCCTGCTGCACCGGTACTGGGAGCACTGGGAGCACTGGGAGCACTGGGACGGGGCCACGGGGGTCCCCGAACCCCCTTTTCTCCCTCCAGAAGCCCGGGGGGGGCAGCGGCCGATGCGTAGGAGATGATCTCGCGTCATCTGGGATCCCACATCCTGCTCCTGGCGGGGTTTTGGGGTCCCCCGGCCCCCCATATGGGGCGGTTTTGGGGTCCCGCACCCAACCTGAACCCCGGTGGGGCAGTTTTGGAGTCTCCAAACCCCCCTGAACCCCCTTTTCTCCCTCAAGAACCCCACAAAGGCGACAACCAACACATAGGACATGATCTTGGATCTTCTAGGACCCCAGATCCTGCTCCTGGGGGGTTTTTGGGGTCCCCCAGACCCCTGTGGGGCAGTTTTGGGGCCCCACACCCACCCATAAACCCCATGGGGCAGTTTTGGGGTCCCCCAGCCCCCCTGAACCCCCTTTTTGCCCCCAAGAACCCCATGGGTGTGATGGCCAACATCTAGGAGATGCTCTTGGATCATCTGGGATCCCAAATCCAGCTCCTGGGGGTGTTTCTTTGGGGTCCCCAAAGCCCCGTGAACCCCCGTGAGGCAGTTTTGGGGTCCCACACCCACCCTGAACGCCTGTGGGGCAGTTTTGGGGTCCCCAAACCCCTCTGAACCCCCTTTTTGCCCCCAAGAACCCCATGGGAGTGATGGCCAACGTCTAGGAGATGCTCTTGAATCATCTGGGATCCCAAATCCAGCTCCTGGGGTGGATTTTGGGGTCCCCAAAGCCTCATGAAGCCCTGTGGGGCAGTTTTGGGGTCCTCCAACCCCCTGAACCCCTGTGGGGCAGTTTTGGGGTCCCCAAACCCCTCTGAACCCCCTTTTTGCCCCCGAGAACCCCATGGGGGTGATGGCCAACGTCTAGGAGATGCTCTTGAATCATCTGGGATCCCAAATCCAGCTCCTGGGGTGGTTTTTTGGGGTCCCCAAAGCCTCATGAAGCCCTGTGGGGCAGTTTTGGGGTCCTCCAACCCCCTGAACCCCTGTGGGGCAGTTTTGGGGTCCCCAAACCCCCCTGAACCCCCTTTTTGCCCCCGAGAACCCCATGGGAGTGATGGCCAACGTCTTGGAGATGCTCTTGTACCATCTGGGATCCCAAATCCAGCTCCTGGGGTTGTTTTTTGGGGGTCCCCAAAGCCCCGTGAAGCCCCGTGGGGCGGTTTTGGGGTGCCCCAGCCCCCCCGAACCCCGTTTTCTCGCCGCAGGGACCCGATGGGGGCGGTGGCGCACGCGCAGGAGGTGATCTCGGACCTTCTGTGCAACCGCATCGACATCTCGCAGCTGGTGATCACCAAGGAGCTGACGCGCGCGGCCAGCGCCTACGCGGCCCCCCAGGCCCACGTGCACCTGGCCGAGAGGTGGGACCCCCGAAACCTGCACCCCGAAACCTGGGACCCCCGAAACCTGGGACCCCCGAAACCGCGGCGTCAAAAGGAGACCCCGAAACCGGGGCCTCAAAACTGGGACCTCCCCAAACTGGGAGCTGGAGAGAGGGACCCAGAAAAATGGGGCAGCAAAAGGGGACCCCGAAACTGGGACCCTGAAATAGGACCCTGAAAAAGGGGCCCCGAAACTGGGAACCCCGAAACTGGGAGCCCAAGATGGGGACCTTAAAAAGGGACCCCGAAACCACAGCATCAAAAGGAGACCCCGAAACCGGGGCCTCAAAACTGGGACCTCCCCAAACTGGGAGCTGGAGAGAAGGACCCAGAAAAATGGGGCAGCAAAAGGGGACCCCAAAACTGGGACCCTGAAATAGGACCCTGAAATGGGACCCCAAAACTAGGACCTTGGAACAGGACCCCGAAACTGCGGCGTAAAAAGGAGACCCCAAAACTGGGGCCTCAAAACTGGGACCTCCCCAAACTGGGAGCTGGAAAGAGGGACCCTGAAACTGAGACCCCGAAAAAGGGGCATCAAAACTGGGACCCCAAAAAAGGGGACCCCGAAACTGGGAGCCCAAGATGGGGACCCTGAAACTGGGACCCTGAAAGAGGGACCCCCAAACTGGGACCCTAAAGTTGGGACCCCAAAACTGGGAGCCCAAACCAGGGATTCCAGAACTGGGGCACCAAGACAGGGACCCCGAAAAAGGGACCCCAGGATGGGGACCCCCAAACTGGGACCCTGAAATTGGGACCCCAAAACTGGGGTACCAAAAGGGTCCCCAAGAAGATAAAAGGGGGTGCTGAGGTCTCTGACCCCCCTCCAAAAAAGAGGGCGGTGAGGTCTCTGGACCCCCTAGAAAGGGGGTGCTGAGGTATCTGGACCCCCTAGAAAGGGGGCGCTGAGGTTTCTGACCCCCTAAAAAGGGGGTGCTGAGGTCTCTGGACCCCTAGAAAGGGGGCGCTGAGGTTTCTGACCCCCAAGAAAGGGGGCGCTGAGGTTTCTGACCCCCTAAAAAGGGGGCGCTGACGTCTCTGACCCCCTAGAAAGGGGGTGCTGAGGTCTCTGGACCCCTAGAAAGGGGGCGCTGAGGTCTCTGGACCCCTAGAAAGGGGGCGCTGACGTCTCTGACCCCCTAGAAAGGGGGCGCTGAGGTCTCTGACCCCCTAGAAAGGGGGCGCTGAGGTCTCTGACCCCTTAAAAAGGGGGTGCTGGTGCTGTGTCCCCCCAGGATGCGGCAGCGGGACCCCGGCAGCGCCCCCTCGCTGGGCGATCGCGTCCCCTACGTCATCGTCTGCGGCGCCCGGGGGGCTGCGGCTTATACCCGCGCGGAGGTGGGGGGCAGCGGTTTCGGGGGGCTGGGGGGGCTTTGGGGGTGATAGGGGGCACTGCGGGGAGGCTTTAGGGCAATGGGGCGCTGGGGGCGGGGGGGGCTAGGGGGCAATTGGGGGGCTCTGGGGGGCTCTGGGGCAGTTGGGGGGCTCTGGGGGGCTCTGGGGCAGTTTGGGGGGCTGTGGGGGGTTAAGGGAGGGCTCTGGGGCAGTTGGGGGGCTGTGGGGGGCAGTTGTGGGTAATGGGGGGCTATGGGGCAATGGGGGGTAGTGGGGAGGCACTTGAGGGGGTCTTGGGGGTAATGGGGGGGCTAAAGGGGGGGGCTATGGGGCAGTTGGGGGGGCAATGGGGAGTCGGGGGGGGCAATGGGGGGCTATGGGGCAATTGGGGGGGCCGCGGGGGTATTGGGGGGCCGTGGGGGTAATAGGTTTTTGGGGGGGCAATTGGGGGGTAATGGGGGTCTGGGGGGGGTCCCTGGTGTCTAATGGGAGTTAATGGGGGGGTCGCGGTTACCGGGCAGGTTTGGGGCTTAGGGGGGAGCTGGGGGGGGGGTCCAGGGGTGGGTTTGGGGTCCCCCTGAGGATCTGAGGGGGGTGGTTTGCATCCCCTTGAGGATCCAGGGTGGATTTGGGGTCCCCCTGATGACCCTGGGGTGCGTTTTGGGGCCCCCCAGGACCCCGGGGTGGGTTTTGTGGCCCCCCCAGGACCCCGGAGTGGGTTTTGGGGTCTCCCCCAGGATCCCGGGGTGGGTTTTGGGGTCCCCCCCAGGACTCAGGGGTGCGTTTGGAGCCCCCTGAGGACCCCGGGGTGGGTTTTGGGGTCCCCCCCAGGACCCCGGGGTGGGTTTTGGGGTCCCCCCCAGGACTCAGGGGTGCGTTTTGGGGCCCCCAGGACCCTTGGGTGGGTTTTGGGGTCCCCCCCAGGACTCAGGGGTGCGTTTGGAGCCCCCTGAAGACCCCGGGGTGGGTTTTGTGGCCCCCCCAGGACTCAGGGGTGCGTTTTGTGGCCCCCCAGGACCCCGGGGTGGGTTTTGGGGCCCCCCCAGGACTCAGGGGTGCGTTTTGTGGCCCCCTAGGACCCCGGGGTGGGTTTTGGGGCCCCCCCAGGACCCCGGGGTGGGTTTTGGGGTCCCCCCCAGGACTCAGGGGTGCGTTTTGTGGCCCCCCAGGACCCTGGGGTGGGTTTTGTGGCCCCCCCAGGACCCAGGGGTGCGTTTTGTGGCCCCCCCAGGACCCTGGGGTGGGTTTTGTGGCCCCCCCAGGACCCAGGGGTGCGTTTTGTGGCCCCCCCAGGACCCTGGGGTGGGTTTTGTGGCCCCCCCAGGACCCAGGGGTGCGTTTTGTGGCCCCCCCAGGACCCCGGGGTGGGTTTTGTGGCCCCCCCAGGACCCAGGGGTGCGTTTTGTGGCCCCCCCAGGACCCTGGGGTGGGTTTTGTGGCCCCCCCAGGACCCAGGGGTGCGTTTTGTGGCCCCCCCAGGACCCCGGGGTGGGTTTTGGGGTCCCCCCCAGGACCCAGGGGTGCGTTTTGTGGCCCCCCCAGGACCCCGGGGTGGGTTTTGTGGCCCCTCCAGGACTCAGGGGTGCGTTTTGTGGCCCCCCTAGGACCCCGGGGTGGGTTTTGGGGTCCCCCCCAGGACTCAGGGGTGCATTTTGGGGCCCCCCAGGACCCGATCTTCGCGCTGGAGCACAACCTGCCCCTGGACACCCAGTACTACCTGGAGCAGCAGCTCGCCCGGCCCCTGCTGCGCATCTTCGAGCCCATCCTGGGCGAGGGCCGCGCCGAGAGCGTCCTGCTGCGTCAGTGAACCCCGAAAACGCTCCCCGCGGCACCCCGAACCCCCAAACCGACCGCCCCCCGGAAAAACCGGCCCCCGAACCCCCCAAACCGACCCTCGGAGCCTCCCGAAACCGGCCCTCGCTCGACAAAAAAACCACCCGCTGACCCCAAAAACACCTCCTGAACCCCAAAAATAGCTCCTGAACCCCAAAAACACCCCCCGAGCCCCTAAACCGACCGCCCCCCAGAAAAACCGAGCCCCCCAAACCGACCCTCGGAGCCTCCCGAAACCAGCCCCCCTCCACAAAAACCACCCGCTCACCCCAAAAACACCTCCTGAACCCCAAAAACACCCCCTGAACCCCAAAAACACAACTTCTGAACCTCTAAAACACCCCACCAGAACCCCAAAACCGACCTCCCCCCGGAAAAACCGGCCCCCGAGCCCCCCAAACCGACCCTCGGAGCCTCCCGAAACCGGCCCCCGCTCGACAAAAAAACGACCCGCTCACCCCAAAAACACCTTCTGGGGGGGGGATTTAGGGGGGCAATTAGAAGATTTGGGGGGGAACGAGTAGATCGCAGGGGGGATTCAGGGATTTAGTGGAAACGTAGGGGGGTTAAGTGGGAATTTAGGGGATTTGGGGGTGGGGGGGTATTTCTGTGATTTTGAGGGGGGTTTGGGGGTTCCCGAATGCCTCTGGGGGCGGGTTGGGGGGTTTCGGGGTCCCCCTGAGCCCCCCGCGCTGGTTTTCGCCCCCAGGGGGGGATCACACGCGCTGCAAGACGGTGCTGACGGCCAAAGTCGGGGGGCTCATGGCCTTCGCCACCAAGCGCAGCAGCTGCGTGGGGTGTCGCGCCGTGCTGCCCCACCACGGTGAGTGGGGGCCCCCCAAAACCCAAAGAGACACCCCCGTTCCCCCCCCGAACCCCCATTTCTCACTGACCCCCCCCTTTCCCAGGTGCCGTCTGTGATTTCTGCCGGCCGCGCGAGTCCGAGCTCTACCAGAAAGAGGTGGGGGGGCACGCGGGACCCCCTTTTGGGGGATTCAGACACCTGGGACCCCGTTTTTTTTGGGGGGGGGGGGCTGGATGCCTGGGTTTATTTGGGGGGGGGCTTGGGTGTCTGTGACCCCCTTTTTTGGGGGCTGGGACAGCTGGGACCCCATTTTGGTGGGGGTGGATGCCTGGGTTTAGTTTGGGGGGGGGGCTCAGACAGGTGGGACCCTCCGTTTTTGGGGGGTTGGACACCCGGTACCCCCTTTTGGGGTTCCACTGTGGGTCTGGGTCCCCTGTGTGGGTCTCTATGGGTCCCTATGGGGTCTCTGTGGGTCCCTATGGGTCTCTATGGGTCTCTGTGGGTCCCTATGGGTCCCCATGTGTCTCTATGGGTCCCTATGGGTCCCCATGGGTCTCTATGGGTCTCTGTGGGTCCCTATGGGTCCCCATGGGTCCCCATGGGTCTCTGTGGGTCCCCGTGGGTCCCGCTATGGGTTGCTGTGGGTCTCTATGGGTCCCTATGGGTCCCCATGGGTCCCTATGGGTCTCTGTGGGTCTCTATGGGTCCCTATGGGTCCCCATGGGTCCCTATGGTCTCTGTGGGTCCCCATGGGTCCCTATGGGTCTCTGTGGGTCCCCGTGGGTCTCTATGGGTCCCTATGGGTCCCCATGGGTCCCTATGGGTCTCTGTGGGTCCCCGTGGGTCCCGCTATGGGTCTCTATGGGTCCCTATGGGTCTCTGTGGGTCCCCGTGGGTCCCTATGGGTCTCTGGGTCCCCGTGGGTCCCGCTATGGGTCGCTGTGGGTCCCTATGGGTCTCTGTGGGTCCCCATGGGTCCCTATGGGTCTCTGTGGGTCCCCGTGGGTCTCTATGGGTCCCTATGGGTCCCCATGGGTCCCTATGGTCTCTGTGGGTCCCCGTGGGTCCCTATGGGTCTCTGGGTCCCCGTGGGTCCCGCTATGGGTCTCTATGGGTCCCTATGGGTCTCTGTGGGTCCCCATGGGTCCCTATGGGTCTCTGTGGGTCCCCGTGGGTCTCTATGGGTCCCTATGGGTCCCCATGGGTCCCTATGGTCTCTGTGGGTCCCCATGGGTCCCTATGGGTCTCTGTGGGTCCCCGTGGGTCTCTATGGGTCTCTGTGGGTCCCCGTGGGTCCCTATGGGTCTCTGGGTCCCCGTGGGTCCCGCTATGGGTCGCTGTGGGTCGCAGGTGTGGGCCCTGGCGGGGCTGGAGCAGCGTTTCTCGCGGCTCTGGAGCGAGTGCCAGCGCTGCCAGGGGTCGCTGCTCGAGGACGTGCTCTGCACCAGGTACCCCCGGACCCTCTGTGCCCCCCGACGTCCCCCCGTGTCCCCCCCGTGTCCCCAGGTCCCCTCGATGTCCCCTCCTACCCCCCCAAGACCCCATTGTCCCCATGTCCCTGTTGTCCTTGTGCCCCCCGTGTCCCCATTGTCCCCACGTCCCCTGACGTCCCCGTGTCCCTTGGTGTCCCCAACGCCTCCCATGTCCCCCAATGTCCCCATGTCCCCTGATGTCCCCGATGTCCCCCCTGTGTCCCCAGGTCCCGTCAATGTCCCCTCCTACCCCCCCATGTCCCCACTGTCCCCACGTCCCCTGACGTCCCCGTGTCCCTTGGTGTCCCCAACGCCTCCCATGTCCCCCAATGTCCCCATTGTCCCCACATCCCCTGATGTCCCCGTGTCCCCAACACCTCCCATGTCCCCCATTGTCCCCTGATGTCCCCGATGTCCCCGCAGCCGCGACTGCCCCATCTTCTACCTCCGCCGGAAGGTGCAGAAGGACCTGGACGCGCAGGAGCAGCTCCTGGCTCGCTTCGGGCCCCCCGCCTGGTGAGGGGCACCCCGACACCTGGGGACCCCGACTCCTGGGGGACCCCGACACCTGGGGGACCCTGACATAGGGGGACCTCGACACCTGGGGGACCTTGACATAGGGGGACCCCGACACCTGGGGGACACTCCAACATCTGGAGGACCCCAAAATCTGGGGGAACCCAAAATCTGGGGGAACCGGCCCAAATTGAGGCCAAGATGGGATTTTCTACAGTAAATAAAAAGATTTTTTGTGACCCACGTGTCGGGGAGGGGCTGAACTGGGAGCTCTGGGGCTGAACTGGGAGCTCTGGGGCTGAACTGGGAGCTCTGGGGCCGAACTGGGCTCAGCGGGACCTGAACTGGGAGCTCTGGGGCTGAACTGGGAGCTCTGGGGCTGAACTGGGCTCAGTGGGACCCGAACTGGGATCTCTCTGGAGCTGAACTGGGAGCTCTGTGAGGCTGAACTGGGATCTCTGTGGGGCTGAACTGGGCTCAGTGGGACCCAAACTGGGATCTCTCTGGAGCTGAACTGGGAGCTCTGGGGCTGAACTGGGCTCAGTGGGACCCGAACTGGGATCTCTCTGGAGCTGAACTGGGAGCTCTGTGAGGCTGAACTGGGATCTCTGTGGGGCTGAACTGGGCTCAGTGGGACCCAAACTGGGATCTCTCTGGAGCTGAACTGGGAGCTCTGGGGCTGAACTGGGCTCAGTGGGACCCGAACTGGGATCTCTCTGGAGCTGAACTGGGAGCTCTGGGGCTGAACTGGGCTCAGTGGGACCCGAACTGGGATCTCTCTGGAGCTGAACTGGGAGCTCTGTGAGGCTGAACTGGGATCTCTGTGGGGCTGAACTGGGCTCAGTGGGACCCAAACTGGGATCTCTCTGGAGCTGAACTGGGAGCTCTGTGAGGCTGAACTGGGCTCAGTGGGACCCGAACTGGGATCTCTCTGGAGCTGAACTGGGAGCTCTGGGGCTGAACTGGGCTCAGTGGGACCCGAACTGGGATCTCTCTGGAGCTGAACTGGGAGCTCTGGGGCTGAACTGGGCTCAGTGGGACCCGAACTGGGATCTCTCTGGAGCTGAACTGGGAGCTCTGGGGCTGAACTGGGAGCTCTGTGAGGCTGAACTGGGAGCTCCTGGGCTGAACTGGGATCTCTCTGGGCTGAACTGGGAGCTCTGTGAGGCTGAACTGGGAGCTCTGTGGGGCTGAACTGGGCTCAGTGGGACCCAAACTGGGATCTCTCTGGAGCTGAACTGGGAGCTCTGTGAGGCTGAACTGGGATCTCTCTGGGGCTGAACTGGGAGCTCTGGGGCTGAACTGGGATCTCTCTGGGACTGAACTGGGAGCTCTGTGGGACCCGAACTGGGAGCTCTGTGAGGCTGAACTGGGATCTCTCTGGGGCTGAACTGGGAGCTCTGGGGCTGAACTGGGAGCTCTCTGGGGCTGAACTGGGAGCTCTCTGGGGCTGAACTGGGAGCTCTGGGGCTGAACTGGGCTCAGTGGGACCTGAACTGGGATCTCTCTGGGGCTGAACTGGGAGCTCTGTGAGGCTGAACTGGGAGCTCTGTGAGGCTGAACTGGGATCTCTCTGGGGCTGAACTGGGAGCTCTGGGGCTGAACTGGGCTCAGTGGGACCTGAACTGGGAGCTCTCACTGAGGCTGAACTGGGAGCTCTCTGGGGCTGAACTGGGAGCTCTCTGGGCTGAACTGGGAGCTCTCTGGGGCTGAACTGGGAGCTCTCTGGGGCTGAACTGGGAGCTCTGGGGCTGAACTGGGAGCTCTGGGCCGAACTGGGCTCAGCGGGACCTGAACTGGGAGCTCTGGGGCTGAACTGGGAGCTCTGAGGCTGAACTGGGAGCTCTGGGGCTGAACTGGGCTCAGTGGGACCCGAACTGGGATCTCTCTGGAGCTGAACTGGGAGCTCTGGGGCTGAACTGGGAGCTCTGTGAGGCTGAACTGGGAGCTCCGGGGCTGAACTGGGATCTCTCTGGGGCTGAACTGGGCTCAGTGGGACCCGAACTGGGAGCTCTGTGAGGCTGAACTGGGATCTCTCTGGGGCTGAACTGGGAGCTCTGTGAGGCTGAACTGGGCTCAGTGGGACCCAAACTGGGATCTCTCTGGAGCTGAACTGGGAGCTCTGTGAGGCTGAACTGGGATCTCTCTGGGGCTGAACTGGGAGCTCTGGGGCTGAACTGGGATTTCTCTGGGGCTGAACTGGGAGCTCTGGGGCTGAACTGGGAGCTCTCTGGGGCTGAACTGGGAGCTCTCTGGGGCTGAACTGGGAGCTCTGGGGCTGAACTGGGAGCTCTGGGGCTGAACTGGGCTCAGTGGGACCTGAACTGGGATCTCTCTGGGGCTGAACTGGGAGCTCTGTGAGGCTGAACTGGGAGCTCTAGGGCTGAACTGGGATCTCTCTGGGGCTGAACTGGGAGCTCTGGGGCTGAACTGGGCTCAGTGGGACCTGAACTGGGAGCTCTCTGAGGCTGAACTGGGAGCTCTCTGGGGCTGAACTGGGAGCTCTCTGGGGCTGAACTGGGATCTCTCTGGGGCTGAACTGGGATCTCTCTGGGGCTGAACTGGGAGCTCTGGGGCTGAACTGGGCTCAGTGGGACCCGAACCGGCTCCACGCGCTCGGCTCCCGCCATAAAAGGAAAAGGGGCGTGGCCAGCGGCGCCCAATGGGGGCGGCGAGAGGGGGGCGCGCTCCGCCCACGCCATATAAGGGAGTGGGCGGGGGGGCGAGGGGCGGGTCCGAGCCATATAAGGACGGAGGGGGCGTGGCCATAGACTCGGCGGCCAATGGGAGCGGCCCCCGGGGGGGCGCGCGCTCCGCCCCCGCTATAAAAGGGCGGGGGGGGGCGGCGGCGCGGGGGCCGCTCGTCGCGCGCTCAAGATGGCGGAGGCGGCGAACTGCATCATGGAGGTGGGGGGGGCGCTAACGGGTCCGGGGGCATTAATGGGGTTGGGGGGCGATTAACGGGGCTGGGGGGCCGATTAACGGCGTTGCGGGGCGATTAACGGGTCGAGGGGGGGCATTGATGGGGCCTGGAGGGCGACTGATGGGTCCGGGGGGCGGTTAAAGAGGGGAGGGGGTATCAGTGGGGCCTGTTGGGCGGCTGAGGGGGTCTGGGGGGCGATTAATGGGGTTGGAGGAACTGGAGGGGGGCGAATAATGGGGCCTGGGGGGCGATTAGGGGGGCTCAGAGGGGCTGGGAGGCGATTAATGGGCCTGGGGGAATGGGGGGGGGGGCGATTAATGGGGTCTGGGGGGCGATTAGCGGGGCTGGGGGGGCTCGGGGGGGGCTGGGGGCGGTAAATAGAGGGAGGGGGCGATTAATCGGCTTGGGGATCCTTTAGGGGATCGATTAATGGGGCGGGAGGGAGCGATTAGTGGGGCTGGGGGGGGTCTGGAGGTTATTAAATGGGGCTGGGGGGGGTTAGGGGTCCCAGGGGGCAATTGACGGGGTTGGGGGGGGGCTGGAGGGCGTTTAATGAGGTTGGGGGGGTCGGGGGGGGCGATTAATGGGGTTGGGGGGGCTTGGGGGTCAGTAAATGGGGCTGGGGGGCAATTAGTGGGTCGGGGGGGGATCCTCGAGGGCAGTTAACGAGGGGGCGTCATGGGGGGCCCAGCACCCTCCCCCAATTGTGGCCCCGCCCCCACCACGTGGTGGGAACAAAGGGGGGGGGGGGGGGGCAGGAGCTGCTGCCCCCTAAGTGACCCCCCCGGGAGGTGCCCCCCCCCCCCCAAGTTGGGGTCCTCAGCCCCCTAAAAACACCCTCTGCTCCCCAAATAGGGGTCCTAGCCCCCCCCAAGCACCCTCTGCCCCCCGAGTTGGGGTCCTGAGCCCCCCAAACCCCGTCTGTGCCACAAATCAGGGTCCTGGGCCCCCCCCAAAATGCCCTCTGCCCCCCAAATAGGGTCCTGAGCACCCCCAAACCTCCGCTGTGCCGCCAGTCAGGGTCCTGAGCCCCCTCTGCCTCCCAAGTGAGGGTCTTGAGCCTCCCCTAAATGCCCTCTACCCCCCAAATGGGGGTCCTGAGCCCCCTCAAACCCTTTCTGCCCCCCAAATGGGGGTCCTGGCCCCGCCAGCCCCCGTTTTTGGGGTCCCCCGGCCCCCCCGGGGCTGACGTCTCTCCCTTCCTCTCTCGTAGACGTTTGTCGCCACCCTGGCAAACGGGATGAGCCTCCAGACACCGCGAGAAGATGTAAATATCCTAAACCCCCCCAAAAAACAGCATCAGGGACCCCCCAAAGTACCCCAGGACCCCCCAAAAAAAGCCTCAGGGCCCCCAAATCACCCAAGACCCTGAAAAAACGTCTCAGGGACTCAAAAAAAGAGCCTCAGAGACCCCCAGGACCTGAAAGTAACTGCCTGAGGATCCCCAAAACATCCCCAGAGATCAGGGACCCCAAAAAACACTCAGGACCCCAAAAATGGCCTCCAGGACCCCCAAAACCAGCCTCAAGGACCCGCAGAGCAGCCCTGGGGAGCATAAAAAATGGCTTTAGGACCCCTAAAACCACCCCCAGGACTCCCAAAAGCACCCGCAAACCCCTCAGGACCCCCCAAAATACCCCCAGCTCTCCCAGACCAGCCCCAGGACCCCTAAAAGCACCCCAAACCCCTGAGGACCCCCCCCCCAAACCACTCCAGGGCCCCCAAAAGTGCCTGCAAACCCCTCATGACCCCCAAAATCAGCCCTCGGGAACCCTAAAAGCACCCAGGACCCCCTAAAATGGCCACCGTGCCCCCAAAAACCATCCCCAGGACCCCCAGAAGCACCCCCGACCCCCTCAGGATCCCCCAAAACCAGTCCTAGGGAACCCCAAAACTGCTCTCAGGACCCCCAGATGCAGCTCCATCCCCCCCCGGACCCTAAAAGCAGCTCCAAATCCCCCAGGACCTCCTAAAACCACCCCCTACACCCCAAAACCAGCCCTAGGGAACCCTAAAAGTGCCCCCATACCCCTCAGGACCCCCCCAACCCCCCTCCAGGACCCCCAAACCCTCCTCATCCGTGCGTCTGGGGAAGCTGTTGGTTTTAGGGGGGCTCCTAGGGGTGGTTTTGCGGGTGGGATTCTGATAGGGGTCCCCTCCTTTTTCTTTCTGACCCCCTCCTTTTTCTCTCTGACCCCCCCAAGGTTTCGTGCCCCCCCGGGGAGAGCAGCGCGAAGCCCTCGGCCGAGGAGATGACGTCTAAGGATTATTATTTCGATTCCTACGCCCACTTTGGCATCCACGAGGTATCGGGGACCCCCCCTGCATCCCAAAACCCACCCGGGACACCCCCAAACCAAGAAGGGGGTCGTGAGGCACTGGGAGGGGGGGTTTAGGGGTGGACTTTTGGTCTCCAGGGAGTTGGTTTAGGTGTTTGGGGAGGTCCAGGGTGTTTTGGAGGTGTTTTTTGGGGTCCAGAGTGTTTTTTTGGGGTGGTTTTGTGGGTCCGCGGAGTAATTTTAGGTGGGTTTGGGGCATTTTGTGAGGTCCTGAGATGTTTTTTTGTTAATTATGGGGTGTTTTTGAGGATCCAGGGGTGACGTTTGTGAGTTTTTGAGGCCTAGGTTAGGATTCTGGTGGTTCTTGAGTGTTTTTCTGGGGGCCCAGGGTGGGGTTTTTGGGTCGGTTCTGCTCAGTTTTGGGGTACAGTCCCTAGACCCCCCCCTTTTCTCGCCCCCCAGGAGATGCTGAAGGACGAGGTGCGGACGCTCACCTACCGCAACTCCATGTTCCACAACCGCCACCTATTCAAGGACAAAGTTGTGCTCGACGTGGGCAGCGGCACCGGGATCCTCTGCATGTTCGCAGCCAAGGCCGGCGCCCGCCGCGTCATCGGGGTGAGGGGGGCCTGGAGGGGTTCGGGGGCTCTTGGAGGGAGTTTGGGGGGGTCTTAGGTGGGGTCTGGGGGCTCTTAAAGGGAGTTTGGGGGGTCTTAGGCGGATTTGGGGGCTCTTAGGTGGGGTTTGGGGGCTCTTAGAGGGGGTTTGGAGGGTCTTAAAGGGGGTTTGGGGATTCTTGGGGGAGGTTTGGGGGGTTTTAGAGGGGGTTTGGAGGGTCTTAGGGGGATTTGAGGGGTCTTGGGGGTGGGTTTGGGGGCTCTTAGGCAGGTTTGGGGGCTCTTAGAGGGGGCTTGACGGGGTCTTAGGTGGATCTGGGGGGTCTTAGGCGGATTTGGGGGCTCTTAGGCCGGCTTTGCAGGGGTCTTAGAGGAGGTTTGGGGGGTCTTAGGTGGGTTTAGAGGTCTCTTAGGAGGCGTTTGGGAGCTCTTAAGTGCGTTTGGAGGCTCTTAGGCTGGATTTGGGGGCTCCTAGGAGGAGTTTGGGGGGCCCGGGGGGCGTCTCTGTGGGGTTTTGGGGTCCCCTCTGACCCCCCTTCCCCCAGATCGAGTGCTCCAGCATCTCCGATTACGCTGTCAAGATCGTCAAGGCCAACAAGCTCGACCACGGTGAGGGCCCTGCCCCCCCCCAGCCCCCTAAGTGCCCCCCAAGTCCCCCCCGGCTGCCCCCCAACCCTCCGTGTCCCCCCAGTCGTGTCGATCATCAAGGGGAAGGTGGAGGAGGTGGAGCTGCCGGTGGAGAAGGTCGATATCATCATCAGCGAGTGGATGGGCTACTGCCTCTTCTACGAGTCCATGCTCAACACCGTCATCTACGCCCGCGACAAGTGGCTGGTGGGGACCCCAAAAAACCCCCCCGGACCCCCCGGAAATCCCCAGGACCCCATAAAACCTCCTGAGACCCCCTCCCAACCCCCCTTTCATGGCACCGAAATCCCTTCCCCTCTCCCCATTCTTCTCTATTCCCCCCATTCCACACCCACACATAGATTTGGGGGGTCCTGGAGCCCCCCCGAGACCCCCTCCAGGACCCCTAAAACGCCCTAGGACCCCCTAAACGCCCCCCATATCCCCCAGCTTGAATTTGGGGCCCCCCAGACCCCCCAAACCCCCTCCTCACCCCCTTCAGCCCCCAAACCTCTCCCTTTGAGCCCATTTTAGACCCCTCACAGCCCATTTTTTACCCCCCCATCCCAATTTTGGGGTCCCCTGACCCCCCAAACCTCGTTTCTCCCCCCAAGACGCCCGACGGCCTCATCTTCCCCGACCGTGCCACGCTGTACGTGACGGCCATCGAGGATCGCCAGTACAAGGATTACAAAATCCACTGTAAGAGGAGATTTGGGGTCAAAAAATGAGGTTTTAATGACTTGGGGGGGGTCCATAAATTTCTTTTTTTCCCCGTCATTGATTCTTCGACCTCCCCTTCCTCAAATAAACCAGGGTGGGAGAACGTTTACGGCTTCGACATGTCGTGCATCAAGGATGTGGCCATCAAGGAGCCCCTGGTCGACGTCGTGGACCCCAAGCAGCTCGTTACCAACGCCTGTTTAATTAAGGTGAGACTGGAGGGGGGGGGAAGGGGTTAGAGACCCCCCACGGCCAGTTTGCAGGGGGCAAAGGGCCTTCCAGGGGGGCTCTTTGACCCCAAAGTGAGGGATTTGGGTGCCCTGAGGAGCTTTATTGTGGAGTTTGGGGTGCCCTGGGGAGGTTTTTGGGTGCCCTGAGGAGGTTTTAGGTGCCTTATAGAGCTTTTTCTTGGGTTTTGGGTGCCTTAAGGATATTTTAGGGTGCCCTAAGGAGGTTTTTATGGGTTTCGGGGTGTCCTGAGGAGTTTTTAGGTGCCTTAAGGAGACTTTAGGGTTTTTGGGGTGCCCTGTGCAGGTTTTTGTGTTGCTTCTGGGTGCCCTGAGGACATTTTTTGTGGTTTTTGGGTGCCCTAAGGAGGCGTTTGGGTTTTTGGGTGCCCTGAGGGGGGTTTCTGGGCCCCCTGAGGCGGTTTCTGCGGGTTCTTGGGTGCCCTGAGGGGGTTTCTGGGCCCCCTGAGGCGGTTGCCGTGGGTTTCGGGGTCTCGCTGACGCTGTCCCCGCAGGAGGTCGACATCTACACGGTGAAGGTGGAGGAGCTGACGTTCACGGCGCCGTTCTGCCTGCAGGTGAAGCGCAACGACTACGTCCACGCGCTCGTCGCCTACTTCAACATCGAGTTCACGCGCTGCCACAAGAGAACCGGCTTCTCCACCAGTGAGGGGCGGGGCTAGCGCCTCGAGGGGCGGGGCTGTAAGATGATTGACATTGTCAGGGGGTGGAGTCATTTATAAAGGGGCGTGGTTTTGCCCAGGGGGCGGGGCCATAGCCAGAATAGGGATCCCACAGCCCAAAGTGGGGTATGAGGGGCCCGCCCTCTGGCTTTAGGGGTTCCCCAAACCCTGGAGTCTCCCCACATTTTGAGGGTCCCCCTGTGTCCCTGGGGGGCGGTCTCCAAATCTTCAAGGTCCCCCGTGTCCCTGGGGGACCTCAAACCCCGGGGTCTCCCCACATCCTGGGGGTCCCCTTGGTTCCCTGTGGGGGTCCGCAAACCTCAGAGGTCTCCACACGCCCCTTTGGGGTTCCCCAAGCATCTGTGGGTCCTTTTGGGGGGTCCCCAAGCCTCGGTGACCCTCCTGGCTTGGCCCCCAGGCCCCGAGTCTCCGTACACGCACTGGAAGCAAACGGTTTTCTACATGGAGGATTATCTGACAGTCAAGAGCGGGGAGGAGATCTTCGGCACCATCACCATGAAACCCAACGCCAAGAACAACGTGAGCTGGGGGGGACACCGAGAGATCTTGGGGACACAGGGAGGGACCTTGGGGACACCAGGAGACCTTGGGGACATGAGGAGATGGGGGAGAACCTCCAAAATCTCTTGGTCTTCACCATCACTGTGAGCTCAAGGTCAAGGACATGAGCTTGGGGGGACACCAGGAGACCTTGGGGACACCAGAAGGATCTCGGGGACACTGAGAGATCTTTGGGACACCAGGGGGGCCTTGAGGACACAGGGGCAGGGGGCAGAACCTCCAACCTCTGCTGTTTTCCACAGTCACCACGAACCCACCGGCAAGGAAGGTGTGGGCTGGGGGGTGGGCGGGTTGGAGACTTTTGGGGTCCCCCTTGACACCCCCCCCCTTCTTTTTCTCTCATTTCCCCCCAGCGCGACCTCGACTTCACCATCGACCTCGACTTCAAGGGGCAGCTCTGTGAACTCTCCTGCTCCACCGACTATCGCATGCGCTAGGGGGGCCCCAAACCCCCCCTGGGATCCCCCAAAACCCCCCTGGACCCCCTAAACCCTCCCGGGACCCCCGATCTGATGACTTGGGACCTCCTGGGACCCCCAAACCCCCCCACCAGGAACCCCAACACCCCCCCAGGAACCCCAAAAGCTCCAACTCCCCCCTTTGACATGGGGGGTTCCCCAAATCCCGTGCGCCCCCCTCGCTTTGTCACAGCGGGTGTCCCCCCCATCACGGGGTCTCGCAGGGGGTGGGGAGTCTCCCTGATTGTTGTCCCCCCCTCCCTTCTGGGGGGGTCCCTGTGTTTTTGGGGAGTCCCTGGGGGTCCTGTTCCCCCCCAACACCCAGGGGGTTTTGGGGGGCAGGGAGGGTCCCGTCCCCCCCTCCTTTCGTAACTTATGTTTTTATACGGGGCGAGGAATAAAAACAGCTGAAATGGGACTGGGACGTCATTGGGGGGCAGAGGGACCCATAGCAACCACGCCGGGACCCACAGGGTCCCATAGGTTCCCCCCAGTGACCCATAGAGACTCCCTTTGCCCCCCAGAGGGACCCAGAGCTGCCCCCCCAGTGACTCACAGACGCCCCCATACGGACTCATATAGGCCCCATAAGGATCCATAGCGACTCTCCCTGCAGCATCGTGACCCACAGATACCGCACAGAGACCCTATAGGGCCCCATCGACCCCCCGTAGCAGGCGCCATCCACGCCCTTTAGGACCCAGCAGAGCCGGGAGGGCGGCGGGGGGTGCGGAACGTGGGGTGGAACGAATCGGGGTGCGCGGTGTGAAAGAGACCGGAAGTGCGGCCTGGGGCCACCGGAAGTGCGGGGGGAACCCTGGCGGCGCGGACAAGGAGCGGAAGTGACGCCTAAAGGAAGAGGAAGTGACTCATCCAGGGGCCGGAAGTACCCGTCCGCGAGGCAGCGATGGCGGCGCGGGGCTCGGCGCGGCGCCTGCGGCCCCGGGGGCGGCGGCGGCGGGAGGGGGGCGGGGGGGCAGCAGGGGAGGACGAGGAGATGGAGGCGGCGGCGGGGGGGGAGGAGCCGCAGGTATACGTGCCGGGGCTGGCGCCGCCGCTGCGGCCGGACGAGGAGCTGGTGATGGACGAGAGCGCGTACCGGCTCTACCACCGCGCGGGCACCGGTAACCGCGACCCTCCCCCGGTGACCGCTGACCCCCGCTGACCCCTGACCCCCCGCTCTGACCCGTCTCCCCTCCCCCCAGGCGCCCCCTGTCTGACCTTTGACCTCATCCCGGACGCGCTGGGGGAGGGGCGGGAGCTGCCCCCCCTCTCGCTCTTTCTCTGCGCCGGCACCCAGGGCCCCACGGCGGCCGCCAACAGGTGGGGTGCCCCACAGACCCTGCCCCACAGAGACCCCTCTGCCCCACAGACCCTGCCCCACAGAGACCCCTCTGCCCCACAGACCCTGCCCCACAGAGACCCCTCTGCTCCACAGACCCTGCCCCACAGAGACCCCTCTGCCCCACAAGACCCTGCCCCATAGAGACTCCTCTGCCCCACAGACCCTGCCCCGTAGAGACCCCTCTGCCCCACGGACCCCGCCCACAGACCCCTGGTCCATAGAGACCCCACCCCGCCCCATAGAGATCCCACATTGACCCATAGAGGCCCCATAGGGATCCATAGAGACCCATTGTGACCTGTAGCAACCCCATAGGGACCTGTAATGACGTAGAGAGATTCCCTTGCCCCATAGTGACCCAGAAATACGCTGTAGAGACTCATAGAGCCCCATAGTGACCCACAGATCCCCTACAGCGACTCATAGAGCCCCACAGAAGCCCCATAGAGACCCCTAAACCCCCCATAGTGCTCTCCAGGGAGCCCTCAGGTGCCCCCAGGCTATGGGGCAGCCGTGGGGCGGGCGCTGAGGGCGCTGCCCCCCAGGGTGCTGGTGATGAAGATGCAGAATCTGCACGGGATGCAGCGCCGCGGGGACGGGGACGAGGAGGACGAGGACGAGGATGAAGATGATGATGATGAGGAGGACGAGGCGCGGCAGCCGCAGCTGCTTCTGGCCATGGCGCCCCACTTGGGGGGCATCAACCGCCTGCGGGTACTGCCCTGCCCCACAGCAGGCCCCACAACCCATAACTGCCCCCTTGGACCCACAGCTGAGCCCTAAGGGAGACCTCAGACCCATAAGTAACTCCCCGGACCCATAATTGAGCCTCCAGATCCACAGCTGACCCATATCTGAGCCCTGTGACCCATAAGTGACTGTCCCAGACCCATAAATGTGTCTCCAGATCCACAACTGACCCATAAGTGACACCTCAGAACCATAACTAACCCCCCGATCCATAACTGAGCCCCCCCCCAGATTCCCGTTCCCCCCACCCTGACCCCCATTTAACCCCTTAGAACCCCCCCATTTCCCCCTCTTTTAACCCCTTAGAACCCCCGTAGCCTCCCATTTCTCCCCCATTTAACTCCTCAGAACCCCCTCCAGCCCCCTTCCCTCCCAGTTTAACCCCTCCCTCCCCAGGTGGCGGTGCTGGGCGCGGGCCCCGTGGCGGCACTGTGGTCGGAGCTGGGCGAGGTGGAGGTCGTGGGCCTCGGGGGGGCCCTGGGGGTCCTCGGGGGGCTGGAGGAGGCGGGGGCGCCGGGGGGGCTGGTTCTGCGTGAGCCCGGGGCGCTGCCCGCCCTCCACACCTTCCGAGGCCATTTGAGCGAGGGCTTCGCCATCGACTGGGCCCCCACTGTGCCCGGTGAGTCCCTGTGGGGCTGGGGGGCAGAATTTGGGGGGCTGGGGAGGAGGGCTGTGGGGAGTTATAGGGCTCGGGGGGTAGGCTATGGGGCTAGGGAGGGGGGCTGGGGGAGAGAACTGGGGGGATCTATGGGTCAGGAGGGCTCTAGGGGTGGATCTGTAGGGCAGCACTGATCCCTGGGGGATTTCTAGGGGTCTGTCCCCCCATTCCTGCCAAGCTGGGACCATCGCGGTGGAGACGGGGGTGGAATCTATGGGTCAGGGGGTGATCTGTGGGTCAGGGGAGGTCTGGGGGTGGATCTGTAGGGTGGGGGGGGTCCCTATGGGTCTGACCCCTCCTTTCCTGCTGAGCTGGCACAGTCGCTATGGAGATGGGGTGGATCTATGGGGCAGGGGGGCACTGGGGGTGTGTCTATGGGGCAGGGTCTGGATCTGTGGGTCAGGGCTGATCCGTGGGTCTCCCCCAGGCCGCCTGCTGAGCGGGGATTGCCGGGGGGGGCTGCACCTCTGGCAGCCACGCGAGGCCGGTTGGGCCGTGGACCAGCGCCCGCTGCCCGGGCACCGCGGCTCCATAGAGGACCTGCAGTGGTCGCCCTGCGAGGAGTCGGTGTGTGGGGCGGGGTGGGGGGAGCTACGGGGCATTATATGGCACTGTGGGGTCTCTGTGGGGCACCACAGGGCGCTACACAGTCTCTATGGGGCACTGTGGGGCACTACAGAGCACTATGGGGTCTCTGTGGGGCACTACAGGGTGCTATTTGGTCTCTCTGGAGCACTACAGGCCCCTATGGGGCTTTATGGGGTCCTTACTGGGCTTTACAGTTCTCTATGGGGCACTACGAGGTGCAATGTGGTTTCTGTAGGTCTCTATGGGCACTACAGCATCTCCATAGATCACTGTGGAGTCTTTATGGGACACTAAAGGGTCTGTGGGGTCGCTATAGTCCTTTATGGGGCACTACAGGGCTCTGTGTGGTCTCTATGGGGCAGTAGAGGGTGCTATGGGGTCCTTACAGGGCTCTATCGGTCTCTATAGATCTATATGGGTCTCTATATGGCACTTCAGGGCTCTATGGGGCAATGCAGGGTCCTGTATGGGGCAGTACAGGGTGCTATGGGGTCCTTACAAGGTTCTGTAGGTCGCTGTGGGGCATATGGGGCTCTGCAGGCTTATATGGGTCTCTGGTGGGCACTTGGGGGCTTTGTTGGGTCTGTATATGGGGCACTACAGGGCTCTCTAGGTCTCTGGGTCCCTCCGGTCGGCGGGGGGCGCTGTGGTTCGCTCCGCCGCGGGGGGGGCCGCTCTCTCTAACCTCTCCCCCCCGCCCCAGGTGTTCTGCTCCGCCTCGGCCGACGCCTCCGTGCGCGTGTGGGACGTGCGCGCGCCCCCTGCCCGCGCGTGCCAGCTGGCGGCCGAGCGCGCGCACGACAGTGACGTCAACGCGCTCAGCTGGGCGCGTCCCGCCCCCCGCTTCCTGCTCAGCGGCGGCGACGACGGCGCCGTCCGGGTCTGGGACCTGCGGCGGATACAGGCGAGTATGGACCTATAGGGACCCATAGAGACCTGGTACTGACCCATAGAGACCCCTTAGAGACCCCCGGAGCCGTCCGGGTCTGGGACCTGCGGCGGATACAGGCGAGTATGGACCTATAGGGACCCATAGAGACCTGGTACTGACCCATAGAGACCCCTTAGAGACCCCCGGAGCCGTCCGAGTCTGGGACCTGCGGCGGATACAGGCGAGTATGGACCTATAGGGACCCATAGAGACCTGGTACTGACCCATAGAGACCCCTTAGAGACCCCCGGAGCCGTCCGGGTCTGGGACCTGCGGCGGATACAGGCGAGCATGGACCTATAGGGACCCATAGAGACCTGGTACTGACCCATAGAGACCCCTTAGAGACCCCCGGAGCCGTCCGGGTCTGGGACCTGCGGCGGATACAGGCGAGCATGGACCTATAGGCACCTATACAGACCCATAGAGACCTGGTACTGACCCCCAGAGATCCATAGAGACCCCTAGAGACCCCCAGAGCTGTCCAGGTCTGGGACCTGCGGTGGATACAGGCGAGTATGGACCTATAGGGACCTATAGAGACCTAGTACTGACCCATAGAGCCCCTAGTGCCGTGCGGGTCTGGGACATCAGGTGGATACAGGTATATAGCAACCCACAGGGAGCTTGTGCTGATGTATAGAGACCCCTAGAGGCCCCATAGCGACCCACAGGGACCCCTAGAGACTCACAGCGACCCACTGAGAGCTTGTACTGCCCCATAGCAACTCCTTCTGCCCCATGGTGACCTCCTCTGCCCCATGGTGACCCATAGTAACTCCCTACTGTCCCATAGCAACTCCCTAGTGCCCCACAGCGACCCCCCTGCTGCATAGGAACCCATAGCGACCCTTTTCTGCCCCCCATCTCCCCCCAGACGGGCAGCGCGGTGGCGACCTTCAAGCAGCACACGGGGCCGGTGGTTTCGGTCGAGTGGCACCCGAGCGAGAGCGGCGTCCTGGCAGCCGCCGGCGCCGACGACGTCCTCAGCCAGTGGGACCTGGGGGTGGAACGCGACCCCCAAGTGCGGGGCGAGGAGGGGCCAGCGGCCGCACTGCCCCCCCAGCTGCTCTTCCTGCACCAGGGCGAGCGCGAGCTCAAGGAGCTGCACTGGCACCCGCAGTGCCCGGGGCTGCTGCTCTGCACCTCGCGCAGCGGCATCGCCGCCTTCCGCACCATCAGCGTCTGACCCACAGCTTGGGGGGCAGCCCCACAGGTGTCACCCACCCCCCTGCGCCAACGGTTCGAGACATCTGGGACCCACAAGTCCGGGGGAGCCACAAAGTGCTGCCTCCCCAGCACCATCAGCGCTCTCTATGTCATCAGCGCTCTCTATGTCATCAGCGTCTGGCCCACAAGTTGGGGGGCTGCCCCACAGGTATCACTGACCCCCCAGGCATCATCAGCTTGTGAGATCGGGGACCCCCAAGTGTGGGGCCAGCCCTACGACTGTCTCCTTCCTGCCCCCCAGGTTGTGGGGCAGCCCCTGCCTCAGGGCCCACTCGGAGAGCAGTGGCCGTCTTGGCTTATAAAGGTTTTTATATAAAATAATCGATGTGGAGCAATTAAAGGGGTGGGAGGGGGGACTGCCCCACAGCTTGGAGGGCAGAGAGTGGGGTCAAGGGGGGGCTGCCCCACAGCTCGCGGGTGATGGTGGGGTTGGGGGTCACCAGGGTTGGGGGTCCCAGCCTGACCCGAAGGTGCTGGAGGTCACGGTCCAAGGTCCTGGAGAAGGTCCAGTGGTCAAGAGTCTGAGGCCACGGAGGTTGTTGGGTCATGGTCAAGGTCCAACATCATGGAGGTCTCAGGGATCACGGCCAAGGCATGAGGTTGCAGTCAAGGCCCGAGTTCATGGAGATCATGAGGCCCCAGTCATGGAGGGAGGTCACGGAGATCGTGGTCAGGGTCTGAAGTTGTGGAGATCCTGGAAATCACGATTGAGACCCAAGAACATGGAGGTCGTGGTCAAGATCTGAGATTGCGGTGATCCAGGAGACCACGGGTGAGGCCCAAGATCACGGTGGGAGCTCACGGCCGGGTCGGAGGTCGCGCAGCTCCAGGAGGCGGGGGCCGAGGTCACTGTGCGAGGTCGCGGCGCCACTGGACGGAGGTGACGGCGAGCGGCCGGCGGGGCTGGCACAGCGCCAGGGTCTTGCGCACGTGGGTGCCGAGCCGCGCGGCCGCCACCAGTGCCGGCAGCGGGAGCCGTGCGTCGCCCGGCGGCACCAGCAGCAGCGCCAGCGCGTGGAACCGCGACGGGGGGCCTTGGGGGGGGGGGGAGAGCGAGAGGAGAGGGTCAGCGTGGACCCTCCCCCCCCCGCCTCCCTTCCCTTTAACCCCCCCCCAATTCCTCCAGCCCCTCCCCACCGTCTCCCTTCCCTTTAACCCTCCCCAATTCTTCCAGCCCCTCCCCACCGTCTCCCTTCCCTTTAACCCTCCCCAATTCTTCCAGCCCCTCCCCACCGTCTCCCTTCCCTTTAACCCCCCCCAATTCCTCCAGCCCCTCCCCACCATCTCCCTTCCCTTTATCCTCCCCCCCAATTCCTCCAGCCCCTCCCCACCGCCTCCCTTCCCTTTAACCCCCCCCAAATTCCTCCAGCCCCTCCCCACCATCTCCCTTCCCTTTAACCCCCCCCCAATACTTCCACCCCCTCCCCACCATCTCCCTTCCCTTTAACCCCCCCTCAATTCTTCCAGCCCCTCCCCACCATCTCCCTTCCCTTTAACCCCCCCCAATTCCTCCAGCCCCTCCCCACCATCTCCCTTCCCTTTAACCCCCCCCAACTCTTCCAGCCCCTCCCCACCATCTCCCTTCCCTTTAACCCCCCCTCCCCAATTCCTCCAGCCCCTCCCCACCATCTCCCTTCCCTCTATCCTCCCCCATGTCCCTCCTCCTCCACCGCGGCCCCTCCCCTCTCACCCGGATACACCAGGAAGTCGCCCCCGAACTTCCGGCCGCCGGTCACGTGCAGGCCCCGCCCCCACAGCGCCCGGAAGGCGCGGAAGCGCCGGCGGGGGGAGGGAGGAGCTGGGGGAGAGAAGGGAGAGGGTCAGAGCGGCGGCGGCACCGCGGCTCCTGCCACACAGCACCCACTGCCCCCCCACCCCATAGCGCCCTCTCATCCCACAACCCCCCCACCACACAGCCCCACAGCTCCACTCACCTCTGGGGCTGCCGAGGGACTGGGGGTCCGAGTTCGCCTCCACCTCCTCTTGGGTCTCCAGCACCTGGGGGGCAGGAGAGGGGTCAGTGCCTGCCCCATAGCGCTGCCCAACGCTTCCCCGTTGCCACTGTAGCCACCTTGAGTCCCCCCCCAGCCTACAGCTGCCCCATAGTCCCCCTCCAAATCCCCTTAATCACCACCCCGCGATCTCTCCCCTACCCCACAGCGCCCCCCACTTTCCCCCTCAGTCCCACGGCTGCCCCACAGCTCCCCATTCCCCCCGCCCCGCTCACCGCGCTCTCCCCGCTCTCCCGCAGCGCCTCCGCCTCCTCCGGGCGCAGCAGCAGCGGCAGCCGCGGCCCCGCCCCGTCCCGCGGGGTCCCGACCAGCGCCCCCCACAGCCGGTGCTGCTCCCGCAGCTCCCGCGCCGCCTCCGCGCCCCAAACGAGCCGCGGCGGGGACGGACGGGGCTGCCCGGCCGCCTCACAGCCCGCAGCCTCCATGTTCTTCGGCCATTTTGTCCCCGCCTTCCCGCCCTTTTCTCCCGCCCACCCGCCATTTTGTCCCCGCCTTCCCGCCCTTTTCTCCCGCCCACCCGCCATTTTGTCCCCGCCTCCCGCTCCTTTCGCCTTTTGCCCCCTCGGCGCTTCTTCAAGCGTCTCCGCCCCTTCTTAAAGCCCCAGCGTTGCCCTTTATCCCCTTTAATTGTCGCCCTGAGGTTCCCCCACAACCTTTGTTCTCCCCATGTCCTGCAACCAGAGTGTGATTGGTGGGGGGGTCTGTGGGGCAGCCGTGGGGCTGGGAGGTGAGACTGGGGGGGTCTGTGAGGCAGAGATGGGGTGAGAGGGAGATTTGGGGGAGCTGTGGGGCAGCCGTGGTGCGGGGGGGTTCACTGGGGGCCCAATTCACTCCAACGAGGGGGCGTGGCCAACCCTTGCCCTTTTTCCTATCTGAAGCTGGGGGCGTGGCCAATTATTGACTCAGCCCTCTATTAAATACCGATATGGGCGTGGCCAAGTGCAGACCACGCCCACTCCACAATAAACACATCGCCCGTGGGCGTGGCTAAACACAGGTCTCCGCCCGCTTCCATATAAACAGTGTGTGGGCGTGGCCACCTCTTGGCCCCGCCCCTCGCTCGCGTCACCTCCCACGCCCGGCGCGCGCTGTGGGGGCGCCGGGACCTTTGGGGGGGGGGGGGGTGGACCCAGAGATTTGGGGGGGGGCCAAGCTTTGAGGGCGGGACTCAGAGGCTCGAGAGGGACTCAGGGGTTTGGGGGGGAGCCAGGGCTCTCAGGAGGACCCAGGCGTTTGAGGGGCGCAAGGATCTGGAGGGGGGATCAGGGGGTTTGGGGGGGATCCAGGGATTTGGAGGGGGTTCAAGGCGTTTGGGGGTGCAGGGGGGGGTTCCCAGGGGTTACGGGGGGGGATCTGAGGTTTAGGGGAGACCTGAATATTTGGGGAGGGGGTTCAAAATTTTTTTAGGGGGGGGACTGAAGGATTTAGGGGGTGACCCAGAGGTTCGGGGGGTGCGCAGGGATTTGGGGGGGTTCCTAGGGTACCCCCAACCCCACCATGACCCCCGAGGAGGTGACGTACCTGGCCGTGCTGCTCTTCTCCATCTCCATTGGTTTCATCTTTAAGGATCGGAGTGAGTTTGGGGGGGGCCGGCGGGTCCTGGGGGCTCCTGGAGGCGTTATGGGGATCCGAGGGGGTCCTGGAGGGGTTAGGAGGGTCTTAGAGGGGTTACAGGGGTCCTGGGGGGGTCCTAGAGGGTTTATGGGGGTCCAGTGGGGGATCCTGGAGAGGTTATGGGGGTGCTGAGGAGTCCTGGAGGGGTTATGGGGGTGCTGGGGGATACTGGAGGGATTATGGGGGGCTTAGGGGGTGCAAAGGGGTTTGAGAGGTACTGGAGGGGTCCTGGAGGGACTGGGGGGGGACTGGGGTGGTTCAGGGCAATAAGGGGTGTCCAGGGGGTACTTTAAGGAGTTTAGAGGAGTTTCAGGGGAACCTGAAAGGATTTAGGGAGGGTCCTGGATGGATTTAGTGGGGTTGGAGAGGTGCGGGGAGGCCCTGATGGGATCTGGGGGGAGTCTGGATGGATCCGGAGGAGTCATGGAGGAGTTGGGGGGGGGGCTAGAGGTTCGGGGGGGGGCTGAGGGTTTGGGGGAGGGTTCTGGGGGGATTCAGAAGAGTTGGGGGGGTGTTGGGGGGCCATGTCCCCCCCTGACCTTCACCCTTTGCCCCCCCAGGCCCCCAGGCCCGGCGCTGGGGGGGGGCGGCGGTTGGGGGGGCGCTGACCCTGCTGACGTGCGGCCCCCACGTCCTGCACAGCCTGGTGACGGCGCTGGGGGCCTGGGGGCTGCTGCGCCTCCTGCCCAGGTGGGGGGAGATGGGGGGGCCATGGGGGGCTGGGGGGCCATGGGGACGTGGGGCAGGGTCGCTATAGGGCGGGGGGGGCCATGGGGCGGCTATGGGGCAGGGCAGGTGTATGGGGCTGGGGGGCAGGTGAGCTGGGGGACAACTATGGGGGTGGCTATGGGGCTGGGGGGGGCATGGGGGTATCTATGGGGCTTGTGGGGGGCTTGTTAAGCCGCCTGCATTCGTTATTGCCTCACAGCTTAATTGGGGGGGGCAGGAAGGAAAAGATGCAAAGCATTGTGGGAAGGGGGGGCTGGGGTGCAAGGGGGGGGCAGGGACAATTTGGCTGCAGGGGGGGCTTGGGGGGGGCTCTGTGGGGCAGGAGGTGATTCCATGGGGCAGAGGGGGTGACCCTGAGCCCCCCACCAGGCACTTCAGGGGCATCTGTGGGGTTCTGGGGTGCATGGGGGGGGCTCTGGGGTACAGGTGGTGTGATTCTGTGGGGCAGGGGGTTGATCCCATGCCCCCCCCAGGCACTGCGGGGGGGCCACCCTGGCCTGGACGTTCGGGTACCTGCTGTTCTTCCGCACGCTGTGGGTCTGGGGGCTACCCGAGCCCCCCCCGTACGCCAACGCTCTCCAGCTCCTGCTCACCCTCAAGGTGGAGGGGTTTGGGGGGGGGGCAAATCATGGTGGGAGAGGGTTTGAGGGGTCCTGGGGGGCATTAGGGTAGGGATGGGGGGAAAATAAGACTGGGAGGGGGTTTTAGGGGGTCGGGGGGGGCATTAGACTGGGTTTGGGGGGATCGAGAGGGGGGGTGGGGGCACTGGGCGTACTGGGAGGTGTTACTGGGAGCACTGGGAGGGCAGTTGGGGGCACTGGGGGTTACTGGGAGCACTGGTAGCCCTGACACCCCCCTCTCAGCTGGTCAGCCTGGCCATGGACGTGCAGGAGCTGCAGGGGGAGGACGACCCCACGGTTTTGGGGTCCCTCGGGGCCCCCCCCGGGCTGGGAGAAACCCTCAGCTACAGCTTCTGCTACCTGGGGCTGCTCACAGGTGAGGGGGGGGCCCAAACTGGGGGGGAACCCCAAAATTGGGGGGGTGGGGGCCAAAACCTCGGGGGGGGCAGCATGTTTTGGGGACAAACCCTGAAACGGGGGGGGGGGGGGGCTAAACTCGGGGAGAGGGGGGGTATCTAGGGGGTCCCTATGGGTGCCTGACCCCCCCACTCCCCCCAGGCCCTATAGAACCATATAGACTGATGTGTCCCAGTGGGTACCTATGGGTCTCCCCCAAGATCTGTGGGTCCCAGGGGGTCCCTGTGAGTCTCCCCCCAGATCTGTGGGTCCCAGTGGGTCCCTACGTGTCTCCCCATGGCCCCCTGACCCCCTGCTCCCCCCAGGCCCTATAAAACCTTATAGATCCACGGGTTCCAGTGGGTCCCCGTGGGTCTCCCCTCAAATCTATGGGTCCCAGGGGGTCCCTGTGAGTCTCCCCCCAGATCTGTGGGTCCCAGTGGGTCCCTACGTGTCTCCCCATGGCCCCCTGACCCCCTGCTCCCCCCAGGCCCTATAAAACCTTATAGATCCATGGGTCCCAGTGGGTCCCCGTGGGTCTCCCCTCAAATCTATGGGTCCCAGTGGGTCCCTGTGGGTCTCCCCCCAGATCTGTGGGTCCCTACGTGTCTCCCCATGGCCCCTTGACCCCCTGCTCCCCCCAGGCCCGTTCTACCGGGCGGGCACTCACCGGGACTGGGTGCTGGGCCCGGTGGCAGCTCCGCGGTGGCGCCGGGTGCTGGGCCACGTGCGCTGGACGCCGGTGCTGGGGGCGCTGGGCGAGGCGGCCTCGCGGCTCTTCCCGCTGGACGCGGTGCGGGATCCCAGCTTCGCCCAGCGCCCCTTCGCCTTCCGCCTCTTCTACATGGTGCCCGTCTTCTTCGCCTTCCGCATGCGCTTCTACGTGGGCTGGCTCTGCGCCGAGGCCGCCTGCATCGCCGCGGGGCTCGGGGGGTACCCGCCCGCCGCGCACCCCAAACCTGGAGCTGGACCCACGCGGCCCTGCCTGCGCCCCACGCGGTGAGGGGAGGGGGGGCCCCGAGGGGGTCCCTGAGGTCCCTATGGGTCCTTGGAGGGGATATTGGGGGGGTCCCAGGGGATGGGAGAGGGTCCCTGAGATCCTTATGGGTCCCTGGGGGCACTTGGAGGGGATACTGGGGGGTGCCAGGGGATGTGGGGGGGTCCCCAAGGTCCCTATGGGTCCTTAGGGGGTTCCCTGAGGCCCCTATGAGTCCCTGGGGGCACTTGGAGGAGATATTGGGGGGGGCTAGGGGCTGGGGGATGCCCCCTGAGGGGACATGGGGGTCCCTGTGGGATCCCTGAGGGGACATGGGGGTCCCTGGAGGGATGTGGGGGGTCCCTACGTGTCCCTGATGAGATTCCTGAGAGAATGTGGGGGCACATGGGAGTCCTTAAGGGGATGTGAGAGGGTCCCTGAGGTCCTTATGGGTCCCTGTGGGAAATGGGGGGCTGTGGGGATCCCTGCGTGGGATCTGGGGGTCCCTGTGGGGACATGGGGGCGTTCTTGAGGGTCTCTGGGGACGGGGGGCAGTTCTTGGGTGTCCTTGAGGGACATGGAGGGGAATCTGGGGGTCCCCGAGGGACGTGAGGGTGCCCCTGGGGAAGTGCCAGGGGGCCCCCAAGGGGCTGTGGGGGTGTTTTGGGGTGTCCCTGACCCCCATCTCCCCAGGGCGGAGGCGGAGGCGAGCGAGCTGTGGGATTTCTCAGCCGTGCGCACGATCGACGCGTGGGGCACCGAGTGGTGCCGGCAGTTCCGGGGGGGCATGCGGCACTGGAACATGAGCGTCCAGTGGTGGCTCGCCCAGTACGTCCATCGGCGCGCCCCGCGGAGGCCCCCCGCGCTCAGGTACCCGGGGGGGCACTGGGAGTGACTGGCAGGGCACTGGGAGGTTTATAGGGGTCTAGGAGGGACTGGGAGGGGACTGGGAGGTTTATGGGGACACTGGGAGAGACTCAGAGGTTTATAGGAGAACTGGGAGGGGATTGAGAGGCACTGGGAGGGGACTGGAAGGTTAATAGGGGGACTGGGAGGGGATTGGGAGGGACTGGGAGGGAGATTTGGGCTCAAGATGTGGATTTTGGTTTGGATTTTGGGGTTCCAGAGGATTTTGGGGCTCTTGTGGATTCTTTGAGTGACTTTTTGTATCCTGGCAGGTTTTGGGGTCTTAGGGGAGTTTTGGGTTGGATGTTGAGGTCCCTGTGGATTTAGGGGCTGGATTTTGTGTCCTAGGGGATTTTTGGATTGAATTTTTGTATCCCGATGTATTTTTGGGTTGGATTTTGGGCTTCTGGGAGATTTTGGAGTTGATTTTTGTGTCAGGTTTTGGATCCCTATGGATTTTTGTGTCACATTTTGGATCCCGGTGGATTTTTGTGTCAGATTTTGTATCCTGGTGGATTTTTAATGTCAGATTTTGGATCCCAGTGGGTTTTCACGTCAGATTCCAGGTTCCCTGCGTCCTTTTCGGTTGGATTCCAGCACAGGGGGTACTTTCGGTGTGAATTTTGGGCTGGATTCCTGCCTCCCGCCGCCGCTAGGGCCGCCCGGCTGGTTTTTGGGGCGCGTTCCCAGCCTCCCGCTGCCCCCCCCAGCCCCGTCCCCCTTTTTCTCCCCCCAGGAGCGCGTGGACCATGCTGGCGTCGGCGTACTGGCACGGGCTGCACCCCGGCTTCTACCTGAGCTTCCTGAGCGTCCCGCTGTGGCTGGCGGCCGAGCGCGCGGCCGAGCGAGCCCTGCGCGGCCGCCTGGGCCCGCGGGGGTGGGCGCTGGCCGCCGGCCCCCACTGGTTCCTCAAGATGCGGGCGTACGACTACCTGTGCATGGGCTTCGTGCTGCGCGACGCGGCCGCCACCCTGGGCTACTGGGCCTCCATCTACTTCTGCCTCCACCTCGTGCCCCTCGCCGGCCTCCTCCTCGCCGCTGTCGCCGGGCCGGGGCCTGAGGGCGACACCCCGGAGAGAAAAGGGGAGCAGCGGGGGGACCCCGACGACGGGGACCCCGATAGCGGGAAGAAAGGGGAGCCCTCTGCCCCCAGGGGCCCCGAAATCCAGGAGGGGGGCGGCAGCCTGAGGAAGAGGAGGGACCCCGAAATCCAGGAGGGGGCAACTCTGCCGTCCACGGGGATCCCCGTTAGCCAGGGACCCCAAAATTGAGGAGGGGGGGGACAATCCCATCCCCAGAGATCCCAAAATTGAGGAAGGGGAGACAGTCCCATCACTGAGGACCCCAGAATTGAGAAGTAAGGGCTTCCCATCCCCAGGGACCTCAAAATTGAGGAAGGGGGGACACAATCCCATCACTGGGGACCCCAAAATTAAGAAGAAAGGGGACCACCCATCACCATGCACCCCAAAATTGATAAGAAAGGGGACTCCTCACCCCCAGGGACACCAAAATTGGGAAGAAAGGGGTCCCGCATCCCCAGGGACCTCAAAATTGAGGAGGGGAGGACAAAATCCCATCACTGGGGCCTCCAAAATCTAGAAGAGAAGGGACCCCTCATCCTTAGCAACCCCAGATTCCATGATGGAGGGGGTGGGATGGGGCTGGGGGGGCAATGGGGCTTTTTTGGGGGTGTCAAGGGGGTCAGGGAGGTTTTGGGCTATAGGGAGGGGCTTTGCTTTCTGCGAGGGGGCAGCACTGGGGGGGCCAGTGCAAGGACCCCCTCAAACCTGAGACCAATAAAGCTCTGGAGCAACTTTTTCCCACGGTACTGGGTGTTTTGGGGGACCCCAGGGGTCAGATTCGAGGGGCAGGAGCTTAAAACTGAGCCTTGAACCACAAATTGAGGCAAATCCCCTAAATAGACACTCCTCAAGAAAAAAACCCAGAGCCTGCACCCCAAAACGAGAGCAGAGCCTGCACCCAAAAACGAGAGCAAATCTCCCCCAAACCAATCTAGCAGCCCCAAATTGACCAAATACCCCCGTAAAACTGATCCTGTACCCCAAAATTGACACTGCACCCCCTAAAACCAACTCTGCGTCCTCTAAAACCAACCCAGTAGCTCCAAAGGTCAACCCTTCACCCCCAAAGTAACCCAATACCTGCTAAAATGAACCCAAAATGCCCTCAAATCAACCCTGCACCCCTCAAAATGACTCAATACCCCTTAAAATCAGCCCAGCAGCTCCTAAACCCAACCCTGCATCCCTAAACCTGACACAACACACCTTAAAACTAAGCCTTAATGGCGCAAACTGATCCAGTACCCTCAAATAAATTCAGTACATCCTACACCTGAACCCCAAAAGGCCCAAAACCCAACCCAAACCACCTCAAAACCGACCCAGCGCTCACTAAACTCACCCACTCACCCCCACAGTGACCCAAACACCCACCAAAAGGGACCCAAAAGCACACAAACAGACCCCTGAGGTCAAGCCTGAGGTAAAGGTGAGTTAAACTCGTTCTAGGGGGGCCCTCGGGGCGTACCCGGTCGCCACAAAACCCCCTCCCCGCCCTCATCCCTCGCCTCAGCGCTCAAAATGGCAGCGTCTCCGCGACCGAGGCGGGAAGGTGCGGGGCGGGAACGGGCAGGACTACAGCTCCCAGCATGCCTTGCGGCAAGACAGAGCCAATCACACCGCGCGCAGCGGGGCGCTTGAACTACAACTCCCGGCGTGCGTCGCGGCAGCCAATCCCCGCGCCATCAGGGCGGGAAGGCGCCGCCTTGGCTCCCCGGCTCCCCGACGCGGCCCCGCAGCCTCCGCCGCCATGAACATCCTCCCGAAGAAGTCGTGGCACGTGCGGAACCGCGACAACGTCGCCCGCGTGCGGCGGGACGAGGCGGAGGCCGAGGCGGAGCGGCGGAAGCGGGACGCGAGGGCGCTGAGGGCCGAGCAGGAGGCGAGCGCAGGGCGCGTGCGCGGCGGAGGGGGGGGGCGCGCGGGGGATTACGCATGCGCGGTGGGCACCCGGAAGCGGGAGGCGGGGCTTAAGGGTTGGGGCGGGGCTTAAGTGTAAGCGGGCGGGGCTTGAGGCCCCTAAAACCGACCCTGCACCCCTGAAGCGACCCAGAAGGACCTAAAACCAACTCTGCGCCCGCTAAGCCCGACTCCTCCCCGCCAAACGGATCCAGCACCCCTAAAATCCACCTAAAATGCCCTAAAATCAATCCCGCGTCCCCCAAATTGACCCAATACCCCCTAAAACCAACCCAGCAGCTCCTAAAAGCAACTCTGCAATCCCTAAAACCGACCTTTCACACCCCAAACTGAACAAACAACCCCTAAAACCAACCCTAAATGCCGTAAAATTAACTCTGCACCCCCAAAAACCAGCCCAGCAGCTCCTAAAACTGACCCTTCACCTCCCAAACCGACCTAAAATGCCCTAAAACCAACACTTTGCCGCCCAAAACTGACTCAGCACCCCCTAAAACCGACCTAAACCACCCTAAAATCAACCCTACGCCCCTCAAGTTGACCCAAAATGCCCCAAAATCCTGATTGGGGGGGTGAGACTCCCCTGGGGGGTCAGCTCTTTGGGGGGGAGGTCAGCTCTTTGGGGGGGTATTTTAGGGCTGGGGGGGTCAAGGAGGCTTTGCGGACCCTGATCCCCCCCTTTTTCTGTTGTGTGTGTCCCCCCCAGGCTCGCACTGAGCTCCTGAGGAAGAAAGCGCGGAGAGGGGGTGCCCCCAGCTCCCCCCCACAATCCTCGTCTGACCCCCCCGTTCTGTTCCCCAACGCTGGAGAAAACAGGGGGGGCCCCAACCGGGAGCACGAGGAGGAGAAACGGCAGGAGGAGGTGGGGAGGGGGAAAAAAGGGGGTGTTGAAAGGGGGTGTCAGAAAAGAGAAGGAGCAAAAGAGAGGGTGGAAAGGAGGTTTGAAAAGGGGGGGTTATAAAACAGGTGGAAAGGGGGGGAAGGGGTAAAGGGATGGAAAGCGGGGGGGGTCAAAAAGGGGGGGTGGAAAGGGGGAGTTAGAAAAGGGGGATGGAAAGGGGGATTATTTCAGAAATAGGGGGGCAACCCAGAAAGGGGGGGCCCTCAGGAGTCTCGGGGGGTCCCCCCTCTCCGCTTTTGCCCCCCAGGAACGTCGGGCTCGAGCTCTGGGCGCCCTCACCTACCTGGGCCAAAGCGCAGCCGAGGCCCAAACCTCCCCCCCCTGGTACCAGTGCCCCCCCCCGGGCCGAGGGGGGGCGAAAGGGGGGGGCAGCACCCCGGGAGGGGGGGGCAACGACAACAACGTCGCTGACGAGGGGCGCAAAGCTGCCCTCGACCCCCTCCTCACCATCCGCCGCGGGCTCGGCCGCCGACGCAGCCCCCCCCCAGCCCCCCCGGCACCCCCAAAACGGACAGGGAGCAAGTAAGCCCCATTTGTTTTACATATCCCCCCTTAATTCATTAATTACTCCCCCTAATTCATAAATTGCCTCCCCCAGGCCGTCCATAGAGGAGCTGCGGCGCGAGCGGCTGCGCAGGGAGGAGGCGGAGGCAGCGAGGACCCGAGCGTTACTGGGGGCGCTGGGGGCACCCCCAAACCACGAGTTCCCCCTCAACGAGCGGGAGCGTCCCTACAACTCCCAGTTTCACCCCCATTTGGCCAAGGGGGGGCGAGGGCCCCCCCGGACTCGATAACCCCAAAACCTGTTACCCTCCCCCAATCCATTAAACGCTCCTGCATCACAATTTTTGGGGAGGTTGATGTGGTTTTAGGGGTCCAAGTGCCCCCCTCTGCTAAGAGGGAGGGGGAAGATGGGAAGGGGGGCTGGACAACCCCCAACTCGATCAACTACCTATTATCGCCCCTCCAAATGTATTAACCCCACCCCCTCAAATTTGAGGGGTCGATGGCTTTGGGGGGGGGTCAAGCTGCCCCCCCCACTAAAAAGCAGAGGGAAAATAGGGAGGGGGGGCTGTTGCCTCCCCAAAATGTGACCCCCTAGACTGCCTCAAAACCCATTAGCCCCCCCAAAACTCATTAACACTCTCAAAAGTCATTGATCCCCAAAAAAGCCCTTTACCCCCCCCAAATCCATTCCATCTCCCCAGTTTTGGGGGCGGCTGGTGATGTTCTGGGGGGTCGAATCTAAAGAGGGGGGGGAAGAATGGGGCGGGGGGTGGAAATGAGGTGGGGGGGAGGTTGTGTCCTCCCAGAACAGCCCCCCAATCACATTTACCCCGGTCCCCCCTTTAAGAAGCCCCTGGGACCCCAGAAACAGCCACACACATCCCCACAGGTGAGGGGGGACCCCTAAAAGCACCGCAGGCCACGCCCCATTATGGACACGCCCCCTCTAGCTCTGACCACGCCCACCTGGATGAGGTCACGCCCCTTTGCCTTGGTCACGCCCCCGGCCTGGGCGGGGCCGGCCCCGAAGGGGCGCAGTCACGTGACATCGCCTGACATCGCTCCCCCGCCCCTCTCCTCACGTGACCAGGGCGCGGCCGGGGAACGGTGATGCCGCCGTCACGTGACGCCGGCGCCCGGACCACGTGGTGCGCGGGCGCCATGGCGGCGGCGGCGGCTGCGGCTGCGGCCCAGCGGGGCGGGGGGGGCGGCGGCGGCGACGGAGGAGGAGGAGGAGGAGGGGGGACAGCCGGGGGCGACGCCGGGGGCGGCTCCGGAGGCCGCGAGCCAGACCCGCCCCCCGGGGGAGGCGGTGAGTGCGGGGCGGGGGGCGCAAGGGGATCCCCGGTACCGCTGTTCTCGTTCCACCACCCCCCATCCCGGGACCGGTGTCGGTGCCCCCTTTGCCCGCCAGCCCGAGTCGGTGTCCCCGCCTCCCGATTACCTCCTTGCCCCACCTCCCGGTGCCCCTCCCCCCCCCGTTATCGATCCCGGTGACACCCCCCCTCCAGCCCCCCGTTATCGGTCCCGTTACCCCTCGCCCCCTCCACGCCCCCCGTTACCGGTCCCGGTGACCCCCCCCAGGCCCCCGTTACCCCTCGCCCCTTCCACGCCCCCCGTTATCGGTCCCGGTGACCCGCCCCAGCGCCCCGTTATCGGTCCCGGTACCCCTCGCCCCCTCCACGCCCCCCGTTATCGGTCCCGGTGAGCCCCCCCAGGCCCCCGTTATCGGTCCCGGTGACCCCCTCACCCTCCGCGCTCTCCGCAGGGGCCTCCTCGGATCAGATCCTGCAGACCGGGGCGACTCTGCTGCGGGGGTGAGTTAGGAACGGGGTGGGGCACGGGGACACCCCAGATCCCCGGAATGGGGACACGGGGAGCCCCCATCCCCACTGCCTGGGGACACGGGGACCCCCTGGAGTGGGGTCATAGGGTCACAGGGACATGGGGATCCTCCACCCCCCTGTATAGGGACATGGGGACCCCCCAGCCGCCCCTTATAGGGACAGAAAGATCCTCCCATCTCCCTTTATGAGGATCCCCAAACATGACACGGGGACACAGGGACCCCCCCAAGCCCCCTGAGTGGGTACACGGGGTCCCCCAGACTCTGTGTATGAGGACTTGGGGGGCACGGGGACCCTCAGGCTTTGTTTCTGTGAACATGGTGGGTACAGGGAACCTCTGAATGGTACATGGGGACCCCCCAGGCTCTATGTGTGGGGATATGGGGGGCACAGGGACCCCAAAATGGGACTTGGGGGGCACAGGGACGTCCGTGGCCATGTCCTGTTTCCCATATGGGGACTTGGGGGGCACGGGGACCTCTCAAAAAGGGACGTGGTGGGCACAGGGACTCCCTGAACGGGGGGACCTGGGGGGCACGGGGATCTCTAACAGGACTTGGGGGGCAGGGAGACCCCTTGAATGGGGTCCCCCTGAGCGCGGTGCCCCCCAGGTTCATCCGTGACCGCGTGTCGCGCTGTGGGGACGCGCAGGCGCTGGCGCTGGGCCAGGCAGAGCTGGGGGGGCCGCAGCCCTGCACCCCCGACACCAAGCGGCTCAGCGAGTGCCTGCGGCGCATCGGGGACGAGCTCGACAGCAACGCCGAGCTCCAAAGGTGGGGAGCTGGGGGGCTCTGGGGGTTTGGGGGGGCTCTAGGGAGTTGGGGGGGCTCTGAAGAGTTGGGCACAGGGGGGTGTTGGGGGGCACTGGGGCTTCAGGAGGGCTCTGGGGAGATGGGGGGCATTGGGGGTCTGGGGGGGCTCTGAGGAGTTGGGAGGCACTGGGGCTTCGGGGAGCTCTGGGGTTTCAGGGGGGCTTTGGGGAGTCAGGGGGCACCGGGGGACTTTGAGGGGGGCACTGAGGAGGGTTGGAGGACACAAAGGGGTTGAGGAGCACTAGGGCTTTGGGGGGGCCCTGATGAGTCGGGGGGGCACAGGGGGAAGTAGGGGGTACCAGGGAAAACTGAGGGGCACCAGGGTGCTTTGGGGGGGCACTGAGGAGGGTTGGGGGGCTCTGGGGAGTTGGGGGGCACCAGGGGGCTTGTGGGGGGCACTGAGGAGGGTTGGGGGGCTCTGAGGAGTTGGGGGGCACAGGAGATTTGAGGGAGCTCTGGGGAGGGCTGTGGGGCACCAGGGATTGAGGGGGGGCTTTGAGAGGTTGGGGGCACAGAGGGTTTTGGGGGTATGGCGAGGAGTTTTAGGGGCTACCAAGGGGTTCGGGGGTGCCCTGGGACTTTGGAGGGACAGTGAGGGGGTTTGGGGGTCCCCATGTCCCCGTGCCCCCCCAGGATGATCGAGCAGGTCGGCTGCCAGCCCCCCAAGGAGGTTTTTTTCCGCGTGGCGGCCGAGATGTTCGCCGACGGCAACTTCAACTGGGGCCGCGTCGTCGCCCTTTTCTACTTCGCCTGCAAACTGGTGCTAAAGGTGGGACCTGGACCCCTCCCCCGTGAACCCCAAAACCCCCCCTGAACCCCAAACCCCCCCCAACTGACCCCTTTCCACAGGCGCTTTGCACCAAGGTGCCCGAGCTCGTCCGGACCATCCTCGCCTGGACCATGGAGTTCGTGCGGGACCACGTGCTGGCCTGGATCCAGGCGCAGGGCGGCTGGGTGAGGCCTGGGGACCCCCGAAAAGTCACCCTCGAACCCCAAAACTCTATCGAGACCCACACGCCCCCCCCCGAATCCTGGAACTCCCTCTGAGTCCCACAAATCTCTCAGAATTCATCCCCCCACAAACCTCCCTGAACCTCCAAACCCCTTCGAGTCCCCCTGAGCCCCAGAGGTCTCTGAACCCCCAAACCCCCTCTGAGTCCCCCCAGAACCCCTCTCAGTCCCCCCTGAACCCCCAGAACTCCATTATGTCCCCCCTGAACCCCCCCGAGTCCCTCCTGAACCCCAAAACTCCATCATATCCCCCCTGAACCCCAAAACTCTCTCGTGTCCACTCTGAGTCCCCCCAAACTCCCTCGTGACACCCCCATTTGCCCCTCATATTCCCTTTTGCTTCCCCAAACCCCTCTGATTCCCCCTCAAGCCCCCCAGTTCCCCCCTGAACCCCCAAACTCTCTCGTGACCTCCCATTTGCCCCTCATATTCCCTTTTGCCCCCCTAAACCCCTCACCCCCTTCCTCACTGCCTTCCTCTCCCCTTCTCCCTCATTTCCCACCCTGGCGGGACACCCCAGTGTCCATTTCGTTTTGGGGGGACCCCCATACGTGGCTGACCCCCTCTTTGTTGTTTGCCCCCCCAGGAAGGTCTCCTCTCCTACGTCGGCACCCCAACCTGGCAAACCATCACCATCTTCACCGCGGGGGCCCTCATGGCCTCGCTCACCATCTGGAAGATGTCATAGGGTTTTGGGGACCCCCCTCCCCAGGATTGGGGGCCCCCCTGACCCCCCCAGGACTGAGGGGACCCCCTGACCTCCCCCCGATTGGCCCCTGCCGGCAGGGATGGTGCTGACCCCCCCCCTTTTCCAGCCTCTCGGTGCCTTCTAGGAAAGGGGGGGGGTGATTTTTAACAGGACTTTTAGGATTTAAATTCGGGGGGGGCCCCCTAAAAAAATATTCCCCCCCTAAAAAAATCCCCCTTCGTTCTTGGGGGGCCACGACGCGGATCCAGTGGGATTTGGGGGGCACAGTTTCACCCCCACCTTGCAGCGGTTTGACTTGGGGGGGTTGGGGGGGGTGGTGTCTGTGGCTTCCCCCCACTGCCCCCCCCAAAAAATGGGGGGGGGTGATTGCCCCCCCCAAGTGACGGGGGGTGTTTTTGACCCCCAAAAGTGGGTTGGGGGGTTCTGTGGTTGCACTCCTGCCCCTTGGGGGGGGGTGTCTGTGACCCCCAAGAATGGGGGGGGGCAGGTTGGGTATTTATTGGGGGCTCCTTGAACAGTGACCCCCCCCCGCCCCCCCAACTTTGCATTTTGGGGTTGGTTTTTTTTCTTTTTTGGTTGTTTTTGTACCTTGTTTTGTATCTCGGGAGGGGGGGCTGGGAATAAAAGAGGGAAGAGAGTCGTGTGATTGTCAGTGACCCCCCCCCCGGAACCCCCAAATCCTCCCAGTGACCCCAGTCCCCCCAGTGCCCCCCCCACCCCCTGACTCAGCGCTTCCCAGTTCCTTGTCCCCAGCCCCCAGTGCTGACTCGGCTCCTTCACCCCCCCAGTAACCCCAGTTCATTAAACTCCAATTAATTACACATCAGCACTACACCCACCCACCCCCACCCCCCCCAAAAAAAAAGAAACTGGGGTCCCCCTTGAGCTGAGGGGGAGGACAAGGGGGGATGGGGAGGTTTGGGGGGGGCAGAGAGGTTCCGGGGTGCACGGGGAGTGGGGGGACATGGGATTGGGGGGAGGCAGAAGTAGGGAGGGGGCGCAGGGGGATGGGGGGGACGAGGGGAGGTTTGGGGGGGTTCAAAGGAGTCCAGGGGGATTTGGGGGGGGGCACAGGGGGATGGCAGGGGACTAGAGGAGATTTGGGGGGGATGGGGGTTTGTGGGGGCACTGAGGGGTTTGGGGTGCAGTGAGGTTGAGGGGGGCATAAAGTGGTTTAGGGGGGGCCTAGAGGAGTTTGAGGGGGACAAGGGGGTTGGGAGGGTACAGGGGGGTTTGGAGGAGTTGGGGGGTTACAAGGGGGGGTCAGAGGAGGGACAGTGGTTTGAGGGGATCAGGGGGTGTTCTGGGGGGGCACGGAGAGGTTTGGGGGATCAGGGGGTGTTCAGGGGGGCACAGAGGGGTTTGGGGGGTCAGGGGGTGTCCAGAGGGGATCAGGGGGTGTTCAGGGGGGCACAGAGGGGTTTAGGGGGTCAGGGGGTGTCCAGAGGGGATCAGAGGGTGTTCAGGGGGGCACAGAGGGGTTTGGGGGGTCAGGGGGTGTCCAGAGGGGATCAGGGGGTGTTCAGGGGGGCACAGAGGGGTTTGGGGGGTCAGGGGGTGTCCAGAGGGGATCAGGGGGTGTTCAGGGGGGCACAGAGGGGTTTGGGGGGTCAGGGGGTGTCCAGAGGGGATCAGGGGGTGTTCAGGGGGCACAGAGGGGTTTGGGGGGATCAAGGGGTGTTCAGGGGGGCACAGAGGGGCTGTGGGGGTCTCAGGGGGTGTTCAGGGGTGCACAGAGGGGATCAAGAGGTGTTCAGGAGGGCACAGAGGGGTTTGGGGGATTAGAGGGTGTTCAGGGGGGCACAGAGGGGTTTGGGGGAATCACGGGGTGTTCAGGGGGGCACAGAGGGGCTGTGGGTGTCTGAGGGGGTGTTCGGGGGTGCACAGAGGGGTTTAGGGGATCAAGAGGTGTTCAGGGGTGCACAGAGGGGATCAGGGGGTGTTCAGGCGGGCACAGAGGGGCTGTGGGTGTCTCAGGGGGTGTTCAGGGGTGCACAGAGGGGATGAGGGGGTGTTCAGGGGGGCACAGAGGGGTTTGGGGGATCAGGGGGGCACAGAGGGGCTGTGGGTGTCTCAGGGGGTGTTCAGGGGGGCACAGAGGGGCTGTGGGTGTCTCAGGGGGTGTTCAGGGGTGCACAGAGGGGATGAGGGGGTGTTCAGGGGGGCACAGAGGGGTTTGGGGGATCAGGGGGTGTTCAGGGGTGCACAGAGGGGATGAGGGGGTGTTCAGGGGGGCACAGAGGGGTTTGGGGGATCAGGGGGGCACAGAGGGGCTGTGGGTGTCTCAGGGGGTGTTCAGGGGTGCACAGAGGGGATCAGGGGGTGTTCAGGGGGTCTTGGGGGGGTCGGGGGAGGGTTCAGCCCCCCCTTTCCTCCCCCTGTGCCCCGTCATGCTGACTGGAGCCTCGTGACGATCGGGGCCAAGGGCCAAGGCCGCGCGGCTGCTTCCCGGTGGGGGGAGGGGGGGACACGCGGGGCCCCCCCAGATCGGGGGGAGGGACAAAGGGCCCCCCCCCCCCCCCCCCCGGCCCCAGCGGTGACGGGATATAAACCTCCCTCGCTGGGCTGAGCGCAGGCAGAGCCGCGTTCTCGCTTCAACAGTGCTTGAACGGAACCGGCTCGCTCCCCTCCCGTCCGTCCGTCCGTCCGTCCATCTGTCCGTCCCGTCTGTCCATCCGTCCGTCCGTCCGTCCGCCATGGAGTCCCAGATCCGCCAGAATTACCACCGCGACTGCGAAGCCGCCGTCAACCGCATGGCCAACATGGAGCTGCACGCGTCCTACGTCTACCTCTCCATGGTAGGGGGCTGGGGGACCCCCGGCATCGTGGGGACCCCCCCCTCCAGGATTGTGGGGACCCCCTCAGATTGTAGGACACCCCTCCCTAGGTCTCTGAGACACTCCCAAGATCATGGAGACCTCCCCCAGATTGTGGGACCCCCACCCCATAGGGCCATGGAAACCCCCAGGGCTGTGAGACTCCCCCACCCCGGACCATGGGGACCCCCCCAGACTGTGAGGACCCCCCCATAGAGCCAAGGGACCCCCCAGACCATGGGGATCCACCCATAGGGACATGGGACCCCCTCAAGGGTATGAGACTCCCCACCCCGGGACCATGGGGACCTGCCAGGATTGTGGGGACCCCCTCAAACTGTGGGGACCCTCCCCCATGCCCCCCTATCTCTTTGTGGGCGGCGCCGCCTGCAGGGATGAGATAACGGCAGGGAGGGGGCTGGGGTGGGTCCCATATTGGGGGAGGCTCCCTGGCTTTTGGGGGGGCTCCTAGAGTTTGAGGGGTGCCCTTAGTTTCAAGGGGGTCCCAGGGCTTGGGGAGAGGGGGGGCTACTTAGTTTACGGGGGGTGGCTCTTGGATTTTGGGGAGTTGTCCTTAGTTTCAAGGGGTCTCTAGGTTCAAGGGAGGTCCTAGGGCTTGGGGGGCTCTCCCTGGTTTTGGGGGGCTCCTGGGCCCCCCCTGATCTCTTCCCCCCTCGCAGGCGTTTTACTTCGAGCGGGACGATGTGGCGCTTCCCCGCCTCGCCCGCTTCTTCCTGGCCCAGTCGCACGAGGAGCGCGAACACGCCGAGCGGCTGCTGCGCTTCCAGACCAAGCGCGGGGGGCGCGTCCTCCTGCACGACGTCAAGGTGGGGGCCTCGGGGTGGAAAAGGTGGATTTGGGGTAGATTTGGGGTGCCTGCGATGGATTTAGAGGTGACCAGGCTGTGTTTGGGTTGCTTGGGATGGGTTTGGGGGTGTCTGGGGTGGATTTGGGGTGCCCAGGCTCTGTTTGGAGTGTCTGGGTTGGGTTTGGGGGTGCCAGGGTCGGTTTTGGGGGTACCTGGGCTGGATGTGGGGTTCGTGACCGTCGCCGTGCCGCCTCCAGAAGCCAGAGCGTGACGCCTGGGGGTCGGCGCTGGAGGCCGTGGAGGCCGCGCTGCAGCTGGAGAAGTCGGTGAACCAGGCGCTGCTGGAGCTGCACCGGCTCGGCTCGGAGAAGGGGGATCCCCACGTGAGTCCCAGCTCCAGCCCACCCCAACCCATCTCCCATCCACCTCCATCCCATCCCATCTTCTAACCACCTCCATCCCATCTCCCATCCCATTTCCACCCCATCTCATCTCCCATCTCTATCCCATCTCCCCTCCCAACCCCATCCCATCTCCCACCCCAACTCCGTCCCATCCCATCTCATCTCCCATCCCATCTTCCATCCATCCCATCCCATCCCATCTTCCATCCATCCCATCCCATCTTCCATCCATCCCATCCCATCCCATCCCATCCCACCTCACCTCCCTCTCTTCCTCAGCTCTGCGACTTCCTCGAGTCCCACTACCTGGACGAGCAGGTCAAGGCCATCAAGGTGCTGGGTGACCACGCCACCAACCTGCGCCGCGTGTCCGGGGAGGCCGGGGCGGCTGCCGGCGGCCTCGGCGAGTACCTGTTCGACCGCCTCAGCCTGGAGGAGCGGAGCTGAGCCCCCACGCGGGACCCCAGACCCTGGAACCCCCCCGCCCCACACAAGGGGGCTCGCCTGTTGGGGACCCCCCCAACATGACTCCAATAAAGGGTCTGCCCTTGCTTGTGGCCTTCAAACCCCACCCCGATCCTGCTTCCTGTGCTCCAGGGCCAGATCGCGGCTCAGGAGAAGCTCAGACCCTCCACTCCAGCCCAGACTCCGCTGATCCCGAGCCCCGACCCTGGTTCCGGTCTCTCCTTCCAAGGAACGAGCAGTGGGAGGAGAGGAGTCACCACCGTGGCCACCTTGATCATCCCACTGTAGCCACCATACCCGCCATGACTACCACGTACACCAGGGACACCATGACTACCAGGGACATCTTGGCCATCAGGGCCACCTTGGCCACCATACCCATCATGACAACCACGGCCACCTTGGCCACCATCCCCACAGTGGCCACCGTCCCCAGGACCACCATCTCCACCATGGCCACCACAGCCACCATCCCCATGGCCACCCTGCCCTCCACAGCCACCTTGGCCACCATCATCACGACCACCATCCCCACCATGGCCCCCATCACGATGAACACCATGGTTACCATGGCCACCATGACCTCCTTGGCCACCATCCCCATCCCCACCATGACCCCGTGGCCACCATCACAATGAACACCAGGGTCACTGTGGCCACCATGACGATCGACACCATGGTCACCGTCCCCACCATGGCCACGATGGCCACCATCACGATGAACACCACAGTCACTGTGGCCACCATGACCCCCCCGCCTGCCGCCTGCGCCCCACGGAGCTTCCGCCCCCCCGTACTTCCTCCCCGGACGTGGAGCCGCGGGCGCTGCTGGAGGTGCTGGATGGGGGGGTTCCGGGGGGTCCGGGGGGGGCTCGGACCCCCCCGAAGGGCTGGGTTGGGCCCAGGGGGGGCTGATCCCCTGACCCCCCTGCAGAGATGAACCCCAAAAGCTGCCTGGGCCTCAGCAGGGCCTTCCTCTTCCTCTTCAACCTCCTCTTCTTCGTGAGTAGGGGGTGTAAGGGGGACGTGGGGGGCAGAGGGAGGAGTTGGGGGGCAGGGGGATATGGGGGGCACAAGGGGGTCGGGGGGGCAGAAGGAGGGCGGGGGACTTGGGAGGACATGGGGGGCAGGGGAAGGAGTTGAGAGGCAGGCAGAGGGCGTGGGGGTGCAAGGGGGTCATGTGGGGCAGAGGGAGCAGTTGGGGGGCAGGGGGAGGTTATGGGGGGGTAGAGGGAGCAGTTGGGGGGCAGGGGAGGTTATGGGAAGCAAAGGGATCAGTTGGGGGCAGGGTCTCACCCCAGTTTTGGGGTCCGCCGCTGCCCCCCAGGCCCTGGGCTGCCTCCTCCTCGCCACCAGCCTCTGGGTGCTCTTCGACCGCTGGAGCTTCGCTGCCCTCCTGGGTGAGGGACCCCGGCCGTGGGGCGGCCCAAGCTGTGGGTCACCCCACCATGGGTTCCCCCGAGCTGCGGGTCACCCCAATATGTGGGTCACCCGGGCTGTGGGTCTGTGTGCCGTGGGTCGCTGACCTCCGTGCCCCCCAGGGTCGCCGCTGTCGGGGCTGCGGGTCTGGGCCCGGGTGTGTGCGGCGGCCGGGGCGCTGGCGCTGCTGCTGGGGGGCCTGGGGGGCCTGGGGGCTCTGCGCGGGAGCAAGGCCCTGCTGGGGCTGGTGAGTGACCGGGGATGTGGGGGGTTCTGGGGACTTGGGGGGCTGGGGGGTGTGAGGGGGGCCAGGGGTGTGGGGGGGTCTAGGGGATTTGGGGGGCTTATGGAGGAGATGAGAGTCTGGGGGGTAGGGTTGGGGGGATTCTGGGGGAGATTGGGACTTGGGGGGCTGGGGGTGTGTGGGGTTCTTGAAGGAGTTGGGGGCTGGGCGGTGGGGGGGCTGAGGAAGTTGGGGGGCTTATGGAGGAGATGGGAGTCTGGGGGGTGGGAGGGGGGTCTGAGGGGAGTTGGGGGGGCTGGGGGGTGTGGAGGCGCTGAGGGAGTTGAGGAATCTGGGAGCTTTTGGGGGAGTTGGGAGGCTGGGGGAGTTGGGGGTCTGTTGGGGGATCTAGAAGGGGGTCTTGGGGTGAGGATTTGGGGGAGATGGGGGGGCCGGGGGGGGATACGTGGGGCAGGGGTACCACGCTGGCCCCTCTGCCTCCCCCCTCCCTGGTGCTATGGGGCTCGGGGGGCCCCACAACTTCTCCCCCCTGCAGTATTTTGGGGTCCTCCTGCTGCTCCTGTTGGCCCAGGTGACGCTGGCAGTGATTGGGTACACGCAGCGGGACAGCGTGAGTGGGGCAGCGCTATGGGGCAGGGCTGTAGGGTGCTGGCGGTGTGGGGCAGCGCTATGGGGCAGCCCATTAGGGTGCTGGCGGTGTGGGGCAGCGCTATGGGGCAGCCCTTTAGGGTGCTGGCGGTGTGGGGCAGCGCTATGGGGCAGCCCTTTAGGGTGCTGGTGGTGTGGGGCAGCGCTATGGGGCAGCGCTATGGGGCAGGGCTATCAGGCAGCCATTCTCCCCCCAGGTGGCGGCCGCAGTGGCTGCCTCGGCGCAGGAGCTGATCCGGGGGTACCCGACCCTGGGGGCTCCCGGTGACCCCCACGAGAGCTGGGACGCCCTCCAGCAGCAGGTGAGGCCCCCAGCCCCACAGCTGCCCCACGGCCGCCCCACAGCCACCCCACAGCTGCCCCACTGCCGCCCCACAGCTCGGCTGCTGCGGCTGGATGGGACCCCAGGACTGGGAGCCCCCCGGGACCGTCGCCTGCTCCTGCCTGCGGGCGCCCAACAGCACCCACGGGCACCCCACAGCGCTGCCCCACGGCCGCTGCCCCACGGCCGACCCACACGAGATGTTCCACACGGTGAGGCGTGGGTCAGAGGGACGAGGACATAGGGGTCATCGAAGTGGGGAGCAGGAGGCTCCTTGGAGCTCTGTGGGGCTCGGGGGTCCCATCCTGCCCCCCAAGTCACCCCATCGTGCAGGGCTGCGCTGAGAGCGTGTGGGGCTGGCTGGACGAGAACCTCCTCACCGTGGTGGGAGGCAGCGTGGGCTTCGGGCTCTTGGAGGTGTGGGGCAGCTATGGGGCAGGGGGTTGTGGGGCTGGGGCAAAGGGTGGTGGGGAGAGGGCTGTGGGGCAGGATGGGGAGGTGGCTTGAGGATTATGGGGTGGTTGGGGGGGGGCTGTGGGGCAGGATGGGGTTGTGGGGTGCTTTCGGGGGGGATTTGGGCTGGAGGGATGGTTTTGGGGCGCCATGGGGTGTTTTCTAGGGGGGGGGTGTGATGCCTGATGAGGTGGTTCGGAGCTGTGGGGTGGCCGTGGGGGTGGTTTTGGGGAGTTGTGGGGCAGCCACGCTGCAGCCGCTCCCCCCAGCTCTGCCTGCTGATGCTCTCCATGTTCCTGGTGCGAAACCTGGACCCGGACTGCGAGTTGCGCTGAGGGACGACGGGGACTCCATGGCAGCTCGCGGGGCTCCGCGCTGCCCGGGCAAAGGGCAATAAAATCGGAGAGAAGGAGCGAGCGGAGATGAGAGTGAATGGACCCAGGGCTGGGGCTGCTGCATCATCGCCATTGCGGCTTCGCGCCCTTTGCTTGAGGCGGGAAGGGCTTGCGCCTCCCTCCATCTTTTGTTGGGAACACCCCATGCCTTGTCTCCATCTTTTGGCGTGAACACCTTGCATCTCGCCTCCATCTTTTGGTAGGAAGGGCTCATGCCTCGCCTCCATCTTTAAGCAAGAACATCTTGCACCTCGCCTCCATCTTTTGGTGGGAACACCCCATGCCCTGTCTCCATCTTTTGTCGGGAAGGGTTTGCATCTCGCCTCCATCTTTTGTCGGGAAGGGCTCATGCCTCGCCCCCATCTTTAAACAAGAACATCTTGCACCTCGCCTCCATCTTTTGGTGGGAACACCTCATGCCTCGCCCCTATTATGTGTCGAGAACGCCTTGCATCTCGCCTCCATCTTTTGTCGGGAAGGGTTTGCACCTCGCCCCCATCTTTTAGCAGGAAGGGCTCGAGCCCCGCCTCCATCTTGTGACAGGAAGGGCTTGCACCTCGCCCCGGGGAACGGATCGTGTCCCCTACCCTCCATCTTTTGGCAGGAAGGGCTCGAGCCTCCCCGTCACCCTCACAGCGCCGGGCGGGAAGGGCTCGAGCCCGCCTCCATCTTGTGCCGGGAAGGGCTCGCACCGCCCCCCCCCCCCGCCGCCATGTTTTGGCGGGAAGGGGCTCCCGCCGCCCCACCCCCCCGCCGCCATGTTTTGGCGGAAGGGCTCGCACCGCCCCCCCCCGCCGCCATGTTTTGGCGGGAAGGGCTCGCGCCGCCCCCCCCCCCCCGCCGCCATGTTTTGGCGGGAAGGGCTCGCGCCGCCCCCGCAGCCTCGTGAGGAGAACGTGGCTCCCGCGCCCTCCCGCCTCCGTTCTCCACTCTCACCTATTTTTCATCTCTGTGCGCCCCTCATCCCTTCCCACTTTCCTTCCCTGACCCGCATTCCCTCATCTCCGCATTTCCCCCTCTGTTCCCCCCAATCCTTCCGTCTTCCCTGTCTCCCCCTTTCCTCACGTTCTCCCTGTTCCCCGTCTCCCCTTTCACCTCTGTCCTCCCCTGACCCTCCTTCCTTCCATTTCCCTTGTCTCCCTCTTTCCCTCTCTGTCCCCTCCATCATCTCATCGTCCCTTTAACCTGCTTCCCCCCCCTTTTCTCTCTGTTGCCCCCCATTCCCCATTTTCCCTGTTATCCCTCATTTTCCCTCGTTTCCCTTTCTCCTCATCCCCCCATTTTCTCCTTTATCCCCTGCATCCCCCCATCTCCCCCTTATCACCCTCATCCCCAGGGCAGACGAAACCCCCATCGCTGCCGCCATGGCTGCAGAGGAGCCCCCAGACCCCGCTGTGCCCGCCGAGGAGCTGCCATCATGTGGGTACTGTAGCCAGGGGCACATTGAGGGCTCAGCACCCCCATAACTGCCCCGGTGTCCCCCTCCAGCGTGCCGCGGCGACAGCCTCTGCCCTGCAGGAGTTTGTCCTCGACCGCCTCTTCGCCGCCTGCGACCCCAGGGACACAGGTAGCAAGGGGGCGCACGCTGCCACCCTTCCGGCACCACATACGGCATCATGGCAGCCACATACGATGTCATGGAGTCATGGCACGTGTGTACAGGGTCACATCACCCACATATGTCATCACTGCACTGGCTTATTGGCATCGTGGCCCACATGTGTGGCACCGTGGCGGACACGTATGTCGTCATGGCATCATGACACCCACATACAATGTCATGGCACCCACATGGCGTCATGGCTCTGGCTTACAGCATCATGGCACCCACTTATAGCACCGTGGCACCCACGAGGGCTCGCCCTGCAGATCACCTGCTCCCACTGCCGCACAAACCCTCATGGACCCAGCGATGGGGATGCTTCTGGGGCCCCCACACCAACCCACTCACCTCCCGCCCTCGCTGTCCTCGTCCCTCATGGCCGTCCCGTGCTGCAGGGACGGTGCCGGCGCGGCAGGTGGTGCGGTACCTGCAGGAGGTGACGGGTCAGAGCGGCGAGGAGGGCCGGCTGCAGGCGCTGCACCGCATGCTGGACCCCGAGGCGGCAGGCGCCGCGCTGGATCTACCCACCTTCCTCGCCGTCATGAGGCAGTGGATCACGGCGTGCCGACAGGACGGGTCAGTGGCTGCGAACCGGCGCTGGATCGCGGTTCCTGGCATGCCAGCTGGCATCACTGATGGTTCCACCTCCCCAGGGCCTCGTGGCTCAGTGAGGAGCACGACGTGCCGGCAGACGACCTCAGCCTGGTGCTGCCGGGTTGGTTTTGGCGTGGGAAGAGGCCGAGGGGAGGGAGGCGGGAAGCGGTGGTGGCGGCGCCTGCCAAGCACAATCGCATCCCCCTGAACCCCAAGAATGTGAGCGCAGCAGCCGTCGCCTCCTTCCTTCCTGCCAGCCGGGACGGTGGTGGTTGAGCCGGTGCCGGTGCCGGTGCTGCCGGCAGCCGATAACTTTGGACACCAGGGAGGCCATTTGGTCCCTGGGTCCACGAAGGAGCAGATGGACAAACAGACACCGGCAGCACCAGGAAGGGGCCTGGCGGCACCGCTGCCTGCTCGGCCAGGGCTGCCGGCTGCAGCGCAGCCCCGAAATCCCCTTGTCCCTCTCCGGCAGAGGCAGACGGACTCACGGCGCTGGCAGCTGTGCCGCTGGAGGACGACGGCAGCGACACGGACACTGCGAGCCCGTAGGTCCCTGCTCACGGGGAGCGTCGTGCTGGTCCTGCTCCATCATGCAGTCTGCGGCGCCGCCGGCCTCAGCGCATCCCCCCTCCCACAGCACCGAAGCCGCCGGCCTGCGCAGCCGTGCCGAGCAGCTGGCGGCCCGCAACGCCTCGCTGCAGCGCCACGCCGAGTCGGCCGAGGAGCTCAACGCCCGCCTGGCCGAGGAGACGGCGCAGCTGCAGGCCCGGCTGCGATGGTTCGGCACCAGCACGGGATGGGTGGGAGCTGCCGGCTCTGGCAGCGCTGCCAAGGGCCAGTGTCCGTCTGTCCGGCAGCAGCCAGCAGGCGCTGGAGCGAGCCAAGGCCGCGGCCGAGGACCTGGATGAGCTGCGGGCGCTGGCGAAGGCGCTGGCGGAGGAGAACGGCGAGCTGCGGCGGCAGGCGCGCCAGCTGGTGAGGGACGCGGCCTGCGCTGCTGCCCGGCACCCGGGCTGGCGGCTCAGCCTCACGCCTTCCCTCGCAGGAGAAGGAGCAGCGCGGCCTGAGCTCGCGAGCCGACGGCCTCCAGGAGGAGGTGAGGGAGCGGGCGGCCGCGCCGGCACCGCGGGATCGGCCTCGCCATGAACCCCGGCTCCCTTTCTCAGAACCAGCGGCTGCTCGCCGAGGGCCACGGGCTGCGGGAGCAGATCCAGGCGCTGGCAGCCAAGACGGCCGACCTGGAGGTGAGCAGCGACGGCCGGTGCTTCGTTAAACACTAACGAGGCTGGTGCAATGAGCCCTGTGCGTGAACGCGGCCTCTTCGCTCCGCCCAGGCCCAGCTCCAGTGCTGCACGGGGCTCCTCTCCGAGCGCAACGTGGCCCTCGCCCAGGTGGGCATCGCCCCGGGGACGTGGGCGGCTGCGGCGCCGCCAGAGCTGCCGTGCCCCTCACCGCCGCCCGTTCCCAGGCCGAGCGGCGCATCCAGGAGCTGGCGGCGGCGCTGGAGCAGCACGAGCGGGAGCTGCAGGTAACCACAGCGCCGCTCCCCGGCCTGGTTTGAGGCCAGACACGGGATTCACACCCTTAATCCCCAAACAACCGCGCTCCTCAGCCCAGGCTGAGCTGAACACTCTGAGAAATGATTCCGCTTCAGCTCCAACCGGGCCCCGGTGCTGCCACGGGGACGGCAGCGGCACAGGAGCTGCTGGAGCATCCGCAGGGGCTGCAAACCTCGTTTCCCACAGGAGCTGCGGCAGGAGGCGGCGCAGCGGGTGCAGGAGTCCCAGGCCACGTACGTCTCACCGCTCGACTCCGGTTCTTTAGCCGTCGTGGCCACCATCCCAGCTCCGGAAGCTTCCGGGAGTGGGAAAACCGGGATGGCAGAAGAGGGGAGGCCACGGAATTATGGCCTGATCCCGCCTGTGCCGTTCCTCCTTCCAACAACGGCTTCTCCCTGTCCCCGGCCGCCTCCTCTTCCTCTCGCAGGCAGCCCTGGGGCCAGCTTGGTGACGCCAACGTGCCGGCACAGCCGCTCGGGGCTGAGATCGAGGCCTCGCTCTGGGTAAGGGTGGAACGTGGCGATGCCGGAGACGGGCGGCTCGGCCACTGACCCTCGTCCCGCACAGGAAATGGCGGCGGAGGAGGAGGAGGAGGAGGAGGAGGAGGAGGAGGAGGAGGAGGAGGAGGAGGAGGAGGAGGGGGACGCGGCGCCCCGAGAGCCGGAGGGTGACGGCACGGAGCCGGCCGAGCCGCGGTGCTTCCGATCCCGCAGCGGGAGGTGAGGCCGGAAGCCGGGAGCGAGGCCGAGGTCGGCGGAGCTCGAAGCCCTGTGGCTCACGGCTTCGCTCCCCTTCCCAGCAGGGCCTCGCTGCTGGTGCTACTGGTGGTACTGGTGCTGCTGAGGCTCCTGCTCCATGGCCCAGCCCCCTGGCCCCAGCTCCAGCTGCGGCACCACGGCCTCCCGCCCTTCTGAGGCAGCACCGCCCCGGCCCAGTGCTCCCAGTTCAAACCAGTTCCCTCCCAGTTCCCCTCTGCCTCTCCCCGGCCCATCCAGTGCTCCCAGTTCCCCCCAGTCCATGCTCAGAGTCGGTTATCTCAACATCAGCTTTATGGCCCCCAGGCCCCCCATTCCCATCATGGCTCTGGGGGCTCCTGTTATGGGCCCCCCACTTCTAGGGGGTCCAGGGGGGGTCCCCAATCTGGCTCCAGGTCCCCAGTGCCCCCCAAGACCCCCCCCAAACTCAATTCCATCCCAGCTCCCGCTCGGCTGCTCACGTCCCATCCTGCTCCGATTCCGGGGGCCCCTGTGAGGTGGGGGGGGGCTGAGGGGGGGCACCCAGTGCCCCCCACAGCCTTTCTAATATCCCTAGTGCAGCCCAGTATGCCCCAGTACCCCTCCAACCCTCCTAGGATCCCTCAGTGCACCCCACTTACCTCCCAATGCACCCCAGTGCCCCTCCTGTTCTCCCAGTATCCCCCAGTTCCCCCCCAGTGCACCCCAGTGCCCTTAATGCATCCCCCAGTGCACCTCCAGTCCTCCCAGTACCCCTTCAGTTCTCTCAGTCCCTCCCAGTACCCTTAATACACCTCTCCCAGTTTGCCTCTCGTCCTCCCAGTGTGCCTCCAGTTCTCCCAGTCTTTCCCAGTGCACTCCAGTACTCCCCCAGTGCCCTTAATACACTCCTCGCAGTTTGCACCAGTTCTCCCAGTTCCTCCCACTGCCCCCCAGATCTCCCAGTCCCCTTCCAGTTCTCCCAGTCCCTCCCAGTGCCCCCCCAGTCCCTCCCAGTGCTCCCAGTCCCCCACCTGTGCACAAGGCCGTCTCCACAGGGCCCAGGCGGCCGCCGCCAGCCCCAGGCCCCCCCCGACCCCCCCCAGCAGCACCAGCCCATGGTGACGGGGGGTCTCGGGGAGGCCCAGCTGGGCCGGGGGGACCCCAGGGGGGTGCTCAGGCTGCGCGGGGGTGGGGCTCGGGGTGGCACCTGGTGGGGGACAAGGGGGTCATGGGGGGCTTCGGGGATCGGGGTGTGTATTAAGGGCAATGGGAGGGACTAGGGAGGTACTGGGAGGGTATTGGGGATCCTGAGGAGTCTCTGAGGGGAGTTGGGGGTCCTTGGGGATCCCGGGGAGGTTTGGGGGGTCCTGGGAATAGGGGGGTGGGAGGAGGATCAGGGTGAAATGGGGGTTTGGGGGAGTCTGAGGGGATTCAGAGGGGCTTCAGGGGGGTGTCAGGGATTCGGAGGTTCTCAGGGGATACGTGGGGGGCTTGGGAGGTTGTCAGTAGTTTGGGGGGGTCTCAGGGGATACAGGGGGGTTTGGGGGGGGTCTCAGGGCACACGGGGGGGGTGTGTGGGTACCTGTGCGGCAGCGCAGGCGGGCGCAGCCGGGGTAGTTGGGGGGCCGCCCCCGGAGCCCCCCCAGGTTCCGCGCCAGGGCCGCCAGCAGCTGGGACACGTTCACCGTCTCCAGGCGGACGCAGCCCTGTGGGTCCTGGGGGGCCGGGGGGGTCACGGGAGCCCCGAACAGCCCCCCGGGACCCCCCAGAGACCCCCAACCCCCCCAAGTTACCCTGGACCCCCCGGGATCCCCCAGGCCACCCTGGACCCCCCCTAGACACTGGTAGGGTCCTGCCCTGAGCACCCCCAGACACCTGTAGGGTCCCCAGAGCCCCCCGAGCACCCCCAGACCCCTGTAGGGTCCCCCAAGACCCCCCACTCACGTGGATGCCGCACTCGGCCACAAAGGTGAGGTGAGCGGCCAGGGCTCGGATCTGGGGGGCCAGCGCCCCCCCCGCGGCCCCCGCCATGCGCCCCAGAGCCGCCGCCCCGAAGTGCAGCCCCCACAGGTCCGAGCAGCGGCTGTCCTGGGGGGGCACGCGGGTCAGGGTGGGGCAGGACCCCCGGGACACCCCCAGAGCCCCCCTGCAACCACAGAGACCCCCAGGACACCCCCTGGGAACCCCCCGGAAACACAGAGACACCCAGAGACCCCCTGATCCCCTCAGCATCCCTAGAGACCCCCAGGGTCCCCCCCTGAACCCCCCAGACGCCTCCAGGGTTCCCAGAGCCTCCCCCCCCGGACCTCCCCAAGCACCCCCCAGACTCTCCCAATTCCCCCCCACCCCGAATTGCCCTCAGCACCTCAACCCCTTTCATGACCCCAAAAGACCCCCCGGGACCCCCCTAAGTTTCACCGCCTCCAGGTTGCCCGGCATGGCCACGGGGTAGTCCAGGAGGAGCCAGGGGGTCTGCGCGGGGGGGGTTGGAAGGGATCTCATAAGTGGGGGGGATTAAAGGAGTTTAGGGGGGGTCTCGGGTAGTTTTGGGGGGCTTCCCAGGGGGAGTTTAAGTCCTAGGTAGGTCGGGGGGGGTTTGGGGGGAGTCTGCGGGAGTCCCGGGGGAGGTGGAGTCTCAGCAGGTTGGGGGGGTTTGGGGGTGGTCCCAGCTAGTCTTGGGGGGTCCCGGGGGGGTTGGAGTCTCACCAGGTCACACAGGTGGGTGGGGGGGTTTGGGGGGTCCCGGGGGTGGGGTCTCACCAGGGCACGCAGGCAGGTGGGGGGGTTTTAGAGGGGGGGGTCCCAGGTGGCCTGGGGGGGTACCGGGGGGGTCGAGTTCTCACCAGGTCATGCAGGCGGGTGGGGGGGTTTGAGAGCATCCCCGGGGGGATTTGAGAGGGGGGATCCCGAGGGGTGTTGGGGTCGCATAGGCAGGTGGGGTGGCTTGAGGGGGGTCCTGGGGGGGTCCGCAGGGGGTCGGGGTCTCATGTAGGTGGGGGGGGGGGTTTGAGGGGGTTCTGGGGGCTCCCGGGGGGGGGGTCTCACCAGGTCACGCAGGCGAGCGCTGAAGGTGCTGCTGACGGGGCTGAAGTCGAAGGTGCAGGGGGCGGCGGGGGGGGGCGCGGCCAGGAGGAGCAGCAGAGACACCTGGGGGGGCAGTGGGGGGGGGCCTTATGGGGTACCTGGGGGGGCAGCGGCGAGGGGGAGGCTTTATGGGGTACCTGGGGGGCAATGGGGGGGGGCAGCGGTGAGGGAGGGGCCTTATGGGGTACCTGGGGGGCAGTGGGGGGGGAGCTTTAGGGGGTACCGGGTGGGGGCTTCATGGGGTACCTGGGGGGGGGGCTAATGGGGGGGCACGGGGGGGGCTTTATGGGGTACCTGGGGGGCAGTGGGGTGGGGGGCCGCGCTTACCAGAGCGGACACGGGGGGGTCCGGTCTCATGGCAGGAGGAGTGGAAGTGGGGCCGGGGTTGGGGGGGGGGGGAACCCGGGAGACCCCCGGGACCCCCCCGGGAATCCCCGGAGCCCCCGATCAGCGGAGTGAAAGCGAAAGCGGCTCCGTGGAGAGAGGCGGGGGGGGCACCCAGGATGTGGGGGGGCGGGGAGGGGGGATCCAGGATATGGGGTGCGGGAGGAACGCAGGATGGGGGGGGGGGCACGGGGGGGTTTAGTGGATGGGAGGGGGGGAATCTAGAATTGGGGGGGGGCAGGAATCCAGAATGTGGACTTTCCCCCCCCACCCCGCACCCCCGAGGGACCCCGGGACACTTCTTCACGCCCCCCCCCCAGATCCCCCCCAATAGTCGCGCCCACCCGCATGCCCCGCCCCTCACAGGCTCCACCCACTCACATGGCAAGCCTCGTTTAGACCACGCCCATCGCCCGCAGGCCCCGCCCCTCACAGGCCCCACCCACTCACACGGCCAGCCTCGTTTAGACCACGCCCATCGCCTGCAGGCCCCGCCCATTCACACCCCCACACCCCCCAATTATATGAGACCCCCAAAAAACAGACGGAGACAGCAGGGGGGAGTTGTTTATTGGGGGGGTGTCTGTGTTTACTGGGGGGTCAGGGCCCCCCCCCCGGGCAGCCAGAGCCGCCGGGGCCGGGTGCAGCGCAGCTCCAGCTCCTCCGCAGCGCCGGGGGGGGGCGCCCGGCCAGGGCCCCCCAGGAGCCCCCCCGGCACCACCCACACCTGCGCAGAGCCCACCGAGGCCCAGGGGAGATCCTGGGGGGGCAAAGGAGGGTGATGGGGGGAGCAGGACACCCCCTCCCCAAAACAGGCAGCCCCCCCTCCCCCAGGGACCCCCCTTGCCCCTATAGACCCCTGCAGGGACCCCGCAAACAGATCCCAGGCACCCCCCTCCCCTAGGGACCCCCAGGCATCCCCCCGTGCCACAGACACCCCACAAAGATCCCCCAGGCACCCCCCTCCCCTAGGGACCCCCCCCCAAATGCCCCCTTAAAACAGGGGCACCCCCAGGGACCCCCTGTGCCACAGGTCTCCCCCCCCAAGGACACTGCCCCCCCTGAGGTGTCATTGCCTCTCCCCAGCCCCCCTGTACCTCACTGCCCCCCCCCGTGCCCCCCCCTTGCAGCCCCCCATTCACCGTGCCCCCCCTTCAGCCCCACTTCCAGCCCCCCTCACTCACCGGGCCCCCCCCGCACAGCCACAGCCCCTCGGGGCGCTGTCTCGCCAGCGTCGCTCCGGGCCCCCCCGGCAGCACCGCCAGGACCCCCCCGGGCAGCCCCGCAGACACCAGCGCCTGTTGGGGGGGCACATGGGGGTCCCGAGGGGGTCAATGAGGGCATGGGGGGGAGACAAAGGAGTCTAAAGGGGAGTTAATGGGGGTCCTGGGGGGAGTTAATGAGAGTGTTGGGGATTCTAAAGGAATCTAGGGGGGGGTCACGACATGTTGGGGGGGGTGTTCTGGTGTTGGGGGGCATCTGTGGGGGGTCAGGGGGTCCTGGGGTTGGGGGGGGATTCTGGGGGTGCTCAGGGTGGGGGTCTTGGGGCTCAGGGGGACTCAGGCTTGGGGTTCAGTGGTCTATGAACAGTCTTGGAGTGGTCATGAGGAGTTGGGGGGTTCCTGGGTTTGGGGTGTGTGTCTCAGGGATGGGGGTGTTCCAGAGCTCGGGGTCCTGGGTTTTGGGGGGTGTCTAAAGAGGTCCTGGGGGGGAGACGAGGGGTTCCCAGAGTGTCCGTGAGGGATCTTGGGTGGGGGGTGGTGTGTGTCATGGGTTGTGGGGGATCCCAAGAGTGGGGGTTCTGGGGGTCCCCGGGTGGGGTGGGGTTCTCAGGGTGGGTGTGGTTCTGGGGGTGCCCAGGGTGGGGTTAACAGGGTCTGGGGGTCCGGGGGGGTCGCCGATCCCCACCTTTTTGAGGCGCAGGGCGGCCGGCAGCCCGCGGGGCGGCGCCAGCAGGACGAGGCTGTTCCCGCAGGCGAGCGCGGGCGGCAGGAGGCGGAGCACGTGGGGCAGGGGGCGGGCCCCCGACCACGCCACGCCCACCACCCCCAGGGGGCGGCGCGACAGCAGGGCCCGCCCCCCCGGCAGCGCCTGATGGGAAGACACGCCCACCAGCGTCAGGCCACACCCACGCGGTGACTCACCCCCCGTAGGCCCCGCCCCCTCCAGGCCCCGCCTCCAGTTGAGCCCCATCCCTTCAACGGGCCACGCCCATTTCATTCAAGCCACGCCCCCTCCTTAAAGCCACGACTCTACCCCTAAGGCCTCAACTCCCTCCCTCAGACCCCGCCCCTCTCTCAGGCCACACCCACCACCACGCGGTCCCGCCCCTCACCTGCACGGCCCCGCCCTCCAGCTCCGCTCGCGCCGCCCACTCGAGCAGCGCCTCCCGCAGCCCCTCGGCCTCCTCCTCCTCCTCCTCCCCCAGCGCCGCCGCCGCCCCCCGCAGCACTCGGGCCCGAGCCCCCGCGGGGAGACGCCCCCACCTGGGGGGCAGAGGGGGGGCTGAGCCCCACAAACACCCGCAGGACCCCCAACCACCACCCCAGACCCCTCCTCAGCATCCGCAAATCCTCCCCCAGGGATCCCCCACCCCTCCAGGACCCCCCAACTACCATAATCCACTCCCAAGGCCCCCTCAGAGCCCCCCCAAACCATCCAGGGCACCCCCCATCCTGCCAGCTCACCCCACACCTCCCAGTAGCCCCAACCAGCTTCCCTGGGACCCCCCCCAAACTCCCTGCCCACCTCAGAGCCCCCCCCAGAAACCCCACACCCTCTAGAACTCTGAGAGCCCCCCCATTTTTCCCTTCCTCACCCCTGGCCCCCCCGCCGGGCTCCCTCCATGGCGGCAGCGATCTCAGCAGACTCAGGGGGCTCCGGGACCCCCCCCAGGACGGGCTCCGAGCTGGGGAGGGGCAGGAATAGGGTTCAGGAGCGGGGGGGGTCCCCACATTGCATAGAAGGAGGAGGAAGGGCGTTGTGGGGTGTTACCTGAGCTCCTGCTCCAGGGGGGGCTCGGGGGGGTCCCAGGGGGGGGCGCCCGAATTCCCGCAGCACCTGGGGGGGGTTCACAGCCCCATGGCAGTGGGACACAGCCCCCCCCCGGCCCCCCAAACCACACAGGGAACCCACAAACCCAGCCCTGGGACCCCCCCAGTACACCTCCAGCCCCTCCATGACACCTGCAGGCTTCCCCTGTGCCCCCCAGTTCACCCCACACCTCCCAGTAGCTTCAACCCAGTCAGAGGACCCCCCCAACCAACCAAGGAGCCCCCCCAAACCCCCCAACCCATCCCTGGGACACCCCCTGAGACCCCTCCAGGCTCCCCCTCCCTCTTACGGTGTCCCCCATGCCCCCTCAGTTCACCCCACAGCTCCCAGTAACCCCAACCCACCTCCAGGCCAGCACCCCCCGTGGGGTCACCCGGTTCGAGGCTGTTGAGCCAGACGAGGCCCAGGGGCAGCCTGGGGGCAAAGGGCAAAGGTCAAGGGCAAAGGTCACGGGCAAAGGTCACGGGCAAAGGTGAAAGGTGAGACTCACCTCTCGGCCGTGTCCAGAGCCACCGTCACGTCCTGGGCCCAGACGGCGGCGGCGACGACACCGGGAAGCCCCGAGGCCACCGCGACGGCTTCCGAGGGGCAGCGGACGGGGAGCAACGGCAGCAGCGGAGCCTGCGACTGGGAGAGACTGGGAGTGACTGGGAGAGACCGGGAACCCCCTGAACCCCAACTGGGACTGACTGGGATCAACTGGGACTGAACAGGAACCCTCTGAACCCCAACGGAGATGAACTGGGAGAGTCTGGGAGTGACTGGGACACCCCTGAACCCCAACTGGGACTGACTGGGATCAACTGGGACTGACTGGGACTCCCCTGAACCCCAACTCGCATGAACTGGGACTGACTGGGATCCCCCTGAACCTCAACTGGGACTGGCTGGGACCCCAAACTGGGAACCCCTGGAACTGGGACCCCTCCTCTGCCCCCCTGCCCCATATTGGGACCCCCAATTCCTCCCCCTCCGACACCCACCGGCTCCCGGATACAGCGCGAAGTTGGGGCGACCCCCGAGATCAGGGTGGGGGGGTAGAACCGCCCCCCTGGGGGCAGCGGCGCCGGCGCCTGGAACACCTGGGGGGGGCGACAAGGGGAATTGGGGGCCCCCCCGAACCCCCAGACCACCCCTGGAACCCCCAGATCCCCCTGGAATCACCCAGGAGCCCCAAAACCCCCATGTTCTCCCCAAAACCTCCGAACTCCCCCAGGAACCCCCAAAACCCCTTTTCCCCCCCACTCAGGAGCCCCCAGACCCCCCTCAAACTCCCCTCAGGAGCCCCCAAAACCCCCTGTGTCGCCCCAAACTCTCAGACCCTCCCCCAGTAACCCCCTGACCCCCACCGCGAACCCCCAACTCCCCCTCAGGAACCCCCCAAACCCCCAGCCCCTGCCCTCAGGAAACCCCAGACCCCCCCTCAACCTCTCCAGGAGCCCCCAAAACCCCCTGTCCCCCCCAAAACTCCACAGGAGCCCCCCCAAGAACCCCCAAAGAGCCCCAGGAACCCCCCAAACCCCCATGTGCCCCCCCAGGAGCCCCCAAAGCCCTCCCCATACCTCTGAACCCCCATGTTCCCCTGACCCCCCCTCACCTCAGCCCCCTCCTCCCTCGCCGCCTGCACCAGCTCCTCGGGGGGGGGGGTCGCTGCCCGGCTCCAGGGGGGGCAGGGGACCCACTTGGCTCTGGGGGTCCAGGGGGTCCCCGAGACGCAGCCCCCCCAGCCGGGATTGCAGCCGCCGCCACAGGGGGTTCAGCACCGGCTCCTGCACCAGCACCACACAGCCCCCCCCGGGCAGCTGGTGGGGGCGTCAGTGACCCCCAAAATCCTCAAGACTCCCCAAACACCACCAGGACCCCTCCTCAGGACTCCCCCAAACCCCCAACCCTCTGGGACCCCCCACTTCTCAAAGGAGCTGGGACACAAGGGTCAGGGATCCCCCCAAACCCCATAGATGACCCCAAACCCCCCAGGACCCCCTCCCCAAAGAACAGGGGGGGGTCCCAGAGATCTTGGGGTGCCCCCCCTTCCCAAACATCCCCAGGACCCTCCAACCCCCTTGGATCCCCCCAAACGCCCCCAGGGAGCTGGGATACAAGGGTCAGGGACCCCCCGAAACCCTATAGACCCCCCCAAACCCTATAGACCCCGCCCAAAGAATTGGGGGTGTCCCAGAGATCCTGGGTGCCCCCCCAGTGCCCCCCTCTCACCAGGGCTGGGGGGCTCCCCAGGGTCCCTGCGATGGCGGCTGCCGCGCTGTCCAGGTCGGCCGAGTCGAGGACGATGACGACCATGCGACCCCCCCGGAGCCCCCCGAAACGGGGACCCCGAGACGGGGACCCCCACATCACCTCCTGCAGCTCCTCCTGGGGTGGGGGGAACGACACACACACATGTGGGGACCCCCCCAGCCACGTCCTGTCCCCCTCTGTGAGGACTTCGGGGGCACGAGAATCCCCAAACCCCCCGTATGGGGACTTGGGGGGCACAGGGACCCCCCCCAACCACAACAGCCCCCCCAAGTGGGGAATAGGGGGCCATGAGGACCCCCAAACACCCCCATACAGGGACTCGGGGGGCATGGGGACCCCCAAACCCCCCCCTATATCGAGTCTTGAGGGGCACAGGGCCCCCCCGTAACCATAGCTGCCCCCCCATGGGGACTTGGGGGGCACATGGATCCCTAACCCCTCCCCCCATACAGGGACTCGGGGTGCTGGGCCCCCCCATACCTGGGTGGCCCCCAGGAAGGAGACGGCGGTGACGCAGGAATGGGGGCGCAGGGCCCGGCAGAGCTGGGGGGGGGGTCCCGGTCACCACGTTGAGGGTCCCGGGGGGCAGCGCCCCCCCCTCGGCGCTCAGCACCCCCAGAAACAGCGACGGCAGCGCCGCCCCCAGCCCCGGCAGCACCAGCACCGAGTTCCCTGCGCCGGAGAGGGGGGTCGGGGGGTGCAGACACCCCCCTGCGCTCCCCCAAAGCCATGGGGACCCCCCCAAACCCCTGGGACCCCCCCCAAAGCCCTGGGACCACCTCCAAAGCCCTAAGACTCCCCCAAATCCCTGGGATGCCCCCAAAGCTCTGGGACCCCCCCCAAACTCCTGAGACCTCCTCAATCCTTTGGGAACCCCCTTTAAAGCCCTAGGACCCCACAAACCCCTGGGACCCCCCCCAGAAAGCCCTGGGCTCCCCCCAAACCCCTAAGAATCCCCTTCAACCACTCTGCCCCAGCCAAACCCTTGAGACCCCCCTAAACCATTGTGTACCCCCAAAACTCCTGGGACCCCACCAATGTCTGTGTCCTCCCTTTTTGAGCCCCCCCAAGTCTGAGCCCCCATGTCTGCCCCCCAAATTCTGAGCCCCCCCACTGTCTGACACCCCTCCCAATGCCCAAGCCCCCCCATTTTAAGCCCCCCCAATGTCTGACTGCCCCCTCCCCCCCAAGACCCCCCTATGTCCTGCCCCCCCATCAGATCACCAGGACCCCCCTTTTCCCCCCCCTCACCCATGGCCAGGATGCCCCCGAGCCTCCAGAGCAGTGCGGGCAGCGAGCAGGGACCCTGCAGGACGAGGGCCACCACGCCTGGGGACAAGGGGGGGGGGGTAATTTGGGGGGGGGGGCTCTATGGTGGGGGGGCTCTATGGGGAGGTCAGGACCCTCCTGAGGGGGGGACACACACTCACCGAGGGGCTCCCAGTCAGCCAGGCCGGGGGGGCCGAGCTGCGCCCCCCTACCCGCCGCCCGCAGCAGCCGCAGCCCCAGCTCCAGCTCGGGGCCCAGGGCCTGGGCTAGTGGGGGCCCCCCCCCCCAGAGCCACCAGCGCCCCCAGAGCCTCTGAGGCCCCCTCCAGCGCCACCGCCAGCCTGGGGGGGCACGGGGGTGTTGGGGACATGGAGGGGGTTGAGGACATTGGGGGGGTTGGGGACATTGGGGGGCACAGGGGGGGTGGGAATGGGGACATTGGGGGGTGTTGGGGACATTGAGGGGGTTGGGGACATGGGAATGGGGACATTGAGGGGCACAGGGGGGGTGGGAATGGGGACATCGGGGGGTGTTGGGGACATTGAGGGGGTTGGGGACATGTAGGGGACATGGTAATGGAAACATGGGGGGTCTTGAGGACATTGGGGGCATGAGAATGGGGACATTGGGGTTTGGGGACATCGTGGGGGTGTGGGAATGGGGATATTGGGGGGTTTGGAGACATTGGGGGGGTCAAGATGGGGTTGAGGGCATTAGGGGGACATAGGGGGGCACAGGGACATTGGGGGGTGTAGGAATGGGGACACTGGAGGGGGTCAAAGGGACGTGGAGCCAGGGACATGAAGGGATGGGGATATTTGGGGGGACACGTGGGGGTGGGGGCCATGGGGTCTCAAGTTTGGGGTCAGGGTTCACCCGAGGTCACCGGTGTCACAACAGGTGCTGGGGACAAAAAGTGGGGGGACACACATAAAGGTGGAGGGTCCCCAAAACCGGGGGGGGGTTGTGTCTCATTTCTCACCGCTGCAGCCGCTGCCCCCGCTGGGGCCCCCCCAGACCCCCCCATTTCGCCGTCGCTGCTGCCTCCACGGCTGCTGCCAACTCCGGCTCCTCGCCCCGCAGAACCGTGGCCACCAGCCGCCCTGGGGGGGGGACAGTGACCGTGACCCCTTGGCCTTGACCTTGCCCCCCCCCCCCCCAATCCCTGTGACCCCCCCGTACCCGTGGCCGCCTCCCTGCACTCCAGCGTCCCCCTCGCCGGCGGCTTCAGCCACGTCCCGGCCACCCAGTGGCCCAGGGCTCGCCCGTGGGCTTCCAGCCACGCCTGGGGGGGCAACACAGGGGGTCACCCCCCACAACATTTTGGGGTCCCCTTCAAGGCTGCAGCTCCTCCCCTCACCCCACCCTTTACCCTCCCCTCAACCTTTGCCCCCCCCCCCCAACCTTTGCCCTGGGGCATCTGGGCCCCCCCCAACTCAATGTGCCCCCCCCAGCCCTGTTTCCCCGCCCCCAAAACCCTCTATGGGCCCCTAGGGTGCCCCCTCCGACCCTTTTGTTCCCCCAGGACCCCCCCATGGCCCCTCAAAACCACCCTTCCCCCCCCACACCCCTAAGAAGCACCAGGACCCCCTCTGGGCCCCTCCAGGCTCCCTCAGTGCCCCCCCAGACCCATTTATTCCCTCACGACCCCCCCAGAGCCCCCCCCAGACCCCATTATGGCCCCCCCTATATCCTCAGGGCCCTCCAGACCCCCCACTGACCCTCCCTGTGCCCCCCCCGAACCCTCAGGGCCCCCCTCTCCCCTCAGCCACCCCCCCAGCTCCCCAGGACCCCCCCCCAAGATCCCCCCAAAAGCCCCCTCCCTGTGCGCCCCCCGCCTCCCCAAGACACCCAGGACCCCCCCCTCCCCGTGCCCCCCCCACCTCCCCGGGCGAAGCCCCCCCGCGCCCCGGCCCCTCCTCGAGGCTCTCGAACAGCGCGGGGACCGGGGGGGCACCGAGCGCCGCCATCGCCGACACCGGGAGACCCGGGGGGCGGGGCCAGAGCGAGGGGCGGGGCTCAGAGCGGAATGATTGACAGCGAAAGGGGCGTGACCACTGCTATCACTCGCATCGAAATGGGGCGTGGCCACAGTGAAGGGGCGGGGCTATCAGGAGAAGGGAGCGTGGCCGCTGAGGGCGGGAAAATCGAGGTTTGAGGAAGGGGCGGGGTCGGCGCGCCGGAAGCGGAAGTGGAAGCGCCGCTGAGGGGAAAGGGGAGGGAGCGGCGGCCGGTGACTACGGGGAAGTGGGAGAGAAGAAGGGGACCGGGAGGGAGAGGGTACGGGGGTTCACGGGGGGGTACTGGGAGGGGAGCTGGGGAACATGGAAGGGCTCTTGGGGGAATGTGAGGTCTCTGGAGGGGAGCTGGAAGCCACTGGGAGGGCTCTGAGGGGACTGGGAGGTCTCCAGAGGGCAACTGGGGGCACTGGGAGGGGTGTGAGGGGGCAGGGGGCTCAGGGGGAGACTCCTGGGGCATCCCTCACCCCCCCATTTCCTCATGTTCTCCCCCCCAGCCCATGGCGGCCCCCGCGGACCCCTCGCTGCTCTCAGCTGAGCTGGAGGCGGAGGAGGAGGAGGATGCGCTGCAGCGGCTGCTGCTGCAGGTGGGGGGGGAGCTGGGGGCACTAGGATGGAATTGGGGGCACCGGGAGGACTCTGAGGGGGGAACTGGGGGCACTGGGAGGCTCTGGGGGGGCGGAACTGGGATGCGGGGTGGGTCCTGAGGCAATTTGGGGGGGTCTGGGAATTGCGGGGGGAATCTCAAAGCAAAACGGGGGGGTTAGTCCTGAGCTGGGGGGTGGGGGGCACAACTCTGAGCCCCCAATCTCTTCTTTGCCTTCCCCACCTCCCTCCACCAGGCAACCCAGGAGGATGAGGAGCCCCCCCCATCTGGCCCCCCACTTGCCGTCACCCCCCAACCAGGTAGGGGAGTATTAGGGAGGTGGGGGGGAGTCTGATTTGAGTAGGGGGGAAATTGAAATTTGGGGAGGGGGGGAGTCGTCTTACAGCCCCGTGACCCCCTTTTTCTCTGTCCCCCCCAGGACTTTGCGTGAAGACCAGGGCGGGGGGGTCAAAGGTGTTTATCAACATCTGTCACTCGGGGGCGGTCCCCGCGCCCCCCCCCTTGTCCCCCCCCGGGCTGCGGCGCCTCCTTTGTGCCCCCCCCCGACGCCGCTGGCGGCTTCCGCATCCCCATGAGCCTGGGGGAGCCCCACGCCGAGCTCGACCGCGGTGAGAGTCTCCCCCCAAGCCCCCCCAGCTCCCAACCAGCACTTTGAGAGCCCCCAGACCTCCCTGACCCCCCTGTTTGAAGCCCCAAATCCTATTGAGCCCCTCAAATCCTTGGACCCCCCCCCGACCTTTATCCCTCTCTATTAGTCCTAAACTTTTTTGGCCCCCTCAGACTCTCAACTCCCCCCTTTGACCCCCTCTGACCCCCCCCAACTCCCCTCTTTCAGCCCCCCAAATCCCCTGTTTGGCCCCTCCAATCACCCCAACTCCTCCTTTGAGCCTCTCATTTGACCCCTCAGCCCCCCTACACCCCCCTAAATCCTCTCTTTGACCCCGAACTCCCTCTTTCAGCCCCCCCCTTTGACCCTTCATCCCCCTTTGACCCCCTTAAATCGCTTCTTTGACCCCCAAATCCCCCCTGGACCCCCCTGCAGGCGGCCACGGCTGCACGGCTTACGATGTTGTGGTGAACTCGGGGTTCTTCCGCACTCTCCAGGTGAGAAGTTGGGGGGGGCATTTGGGGGGGACTGGGGTTTGAGGAGCCTCTTGGGTCCCTGACCCCCTTTGCCCCCCCCAGAGCGACCCCTTGTACCTCGAGTTCTTCTTGACGGTGGCGATGGAGGGGCTGTCGGAGAAATATGGGGTGGAACTGGAGCTGAGTGGTGAGGGAGTAAATGGGGTTTGGGGGGGCAAATAGGGTGAGATGGGAGGATCTGGATGGAAATGGAGTGAGATTTGGGGGGGCTGAGAGGGGGAATAGGGTGAGATTTGGGGGGCTTGAAGGGGGAATGGGGGGAAACTAGGGGGCTGGGGGGGATTTGGGGGGGGTCTCTGAGGTGAAAACAGGGAATGGGGAGGCCCTGGGAGAACTAGGAGGGCAAAAGGGTGGGAACGAGGAACTGGGGGGACTGGGAGGGGGTTTGTGACCCCCCCGCCCACCCCCCAGACTGGCGGGTGTTGAAAAACCGCAAATTCCTGGGCTCCATCGCGGCTCAAAACATCCGGACGCGGCCCCAGCCCCACATCCAGGAGCTCGAGGGGTGAGAACTGACACCCTGTGCCCCATAGATCCTCCCCCCCCTCTTTCTGCCCCATAGAACCCACCCTCCCAACTCTCCTCACACGTTTCTCTTCCCCTTCCAGCCCCCCCCAGGAGCTGCTGCCGCCCCCCAGGTAGGAGCTGTGGGGCTGAGCCCCACAGAACCGCACCCTCTCCCAGCCCCAGCCCCCCCCAGGCTGAGCTGTGCCCCTCCCCACAGTCCCCCAGCGCCCCCCAAGTTTGTGGTGGTTGCCGAGCCCTCAGCCCAGCGTCCCGAGGTGCTGCAGGCGCGGATCCTCCTGCCCCACATCGTGAGTCCTGGGGGGGTTTCTGTGGGGCTGGGGGGGGTTCTGTGGGGCAGGGGGGCACATGGGGACTACTATGGGCTCTCTGTGGGGCTGGGGGGGCCACTAAGGGGACTCTATGGGTCTGGAGGGGCCACTAAGGGGACTCTATGGGGTTGGGGGGGCACTGAGGGAGCTGCTATGGGGGTCACAGGGGGGCTGGGGGGTGGAGGGGGTGCGTCCCCACCCCCAACCGGGTCCCTATTTTTCAGGGGGGGGCGCGGGGGCTGCATCTGGCGCTGAGCGAGGAGCGGCTGCTGCTGGGGGGGCCAGGGGGGGGCGGCCCCCCGCTTCTGGAGCTGGGGCTGCCCCTCCCCACAGACCCCCCCCGCTGCCGCGCTCGCTTCCACCGCCGCACCAAGGTGAGTCCCGACCCCCCCAAATCCCCTCAGACCCCCCTGGAACTCCCCCCTCCTTGACCCCCCCAATTTTCACTCCTTTCTTTTCCCCCCAGGTTCTCACAGTGACGATGCCTTTGCAGACGTGAGGAGGGGGCTCCCCCCCACCCCTAGGACCCCCCCAGCACCCCCCAAAGATCTCACACCGCCCCCAGGAGACCCCAAGCCCCCCCCAACGGTCTCCCAGCCCCCTCAAAGGGGTCTCCCCCACCAGGACCCCCCAAGAATCCCAAAGCCCCACCCTCAATGTCTCTCCCTCCCCTCCAGGAGACCCAGAGCCCCCCCATGGGTCTCTGTGTCATGTCCTCCCCCAATATTTTTATACAATAAACCCCCTGCACACGCCTCTTCACGCGTGTCCTTGCGTGTTTCGCTGGCCCAGCTGCCGCGGGGGGGGGGAAGGGCTGAGGGGGGTGCAGCTGAGGGGGGATTTATCTCTGAGCCGGCGCGGGGGGGGCAGGGGGGGCTCCCGCAGGACCGAGGCGGCCGGGAGGAGGAGAAACGGGGCCGGGGGGAGAGAAAGCGCTCCCTGATTTATTTGGGGGGGTGGATTTTATTGGGGTGGGGGCTTTAGTTTGTGGGGGGGGGGCGTGATGCCCTGAGCCGCCATGCAGTTCAACAAGGAGGAATTCCGGAGGCAGGTGGGGGCCGCGCTGGGCCGGCTGCACCGGTGAGAGGGGGGGAACATCTGGATGGGGGGGGAACACATCTGGGGGGGGCAAGATTGGGGGGGGTTCTGGGGTGCCTGGTATGGGGAGGCAGGAACTTGGGGTCTGGTGGGGTCAGAAGGTGGTTTGGGGGGGCTCAGCCACATCTGGGGGGGTTCTTTAGGCCGGGGGGGGTCCTACACATCTGGGGGGGTCTCATATCTGGGGGAGTCGCTGATACCTGGATGGGGCTCCCCACGCTTTCGGGGGGGTCAACATTGGGTGGATTGAAGGGTGCAGGGAAGCTGGGGGTGGGGGCAGGAATCTGGTATTTGGGTGGGGGGTCCCACACTTTTTAGGGGGCATCCTGTGTCGGGGGGGGGTCTTATATCCTGGGAGATCCCACTTTTTGGGGGGGGTTCCCAAGATTGGGTGAGTTTTGGGTGTGGGTGGGCAGGGAGCTGGAATTTGAGGGGGTGGGTTCCATGCGTCTGGGGGGTCCCACATTTTAGGGGGGGACACCCCAATATTTGGGTCCTGGGAAATGTGGTATGGGGGACGGCTGGAGTATGAGAAGGGGGACCCCACATTTTGGGGGGCATAGCTGTGGATTTGGGGGGACCAGGCACTTGGGGGGGTCCAGGAGGTTGGGAGGGGGGGTTTCCTTGGTGTTTGGGGGGGGTCCCAGGCATCGGGGGGTGGT